>CM053028.1:520859375-520973370 GCA_028564925.1 Lithobates sylvaticus | reverse complement strand
GAGAGAAGTTGAAGATTTCCCTGTCACGTCTCTCTTCTCAGCTATTTTCTCACTTTCCCCACTCCTCTCCCCTCACCACTCTCTCTAACTTGTTGGGGGGAGAAGGAGAATAAACAGGGAGGCAAAGGAAATGAAAGACATGGTGATAAGAGAGAAGGGATGGGATGGTATAAAGCTAGGTAGAGGAAATGATGCAAGATTGAATATGGATGTTTACATTACCTCTCGTTCCTTCTCCCATAATTGGGAGAAGGATTGGAAGAAGAGCTGAAAATAATTATTTTTCTTAAACTGGAATAGAAGTCTCCAAATTTAGCTTAGGAATAATTAAGGATTGAAGTGAATTATTTTAAAGATTTTTTTTAAATACTTTAACTTCTGCCATATCCCTATCTGGCGTGACAGCGAGCTTCACAGATAATTCCTAAATAATCAAACTTACTAAAGCAGATATTCGGAATGGTGCATGTTTATGTTACATTGTGTGTTAATCAACCCAAGGGACAATCACTCTCAGCCTATCCTTTGTTGATCCATGCGCTGGAAAATCTCTGCACAGGGTGAGGCTGAAAAGGCCGTCACTGTGGTGGGATAGTGAGACTGCTGTCATCACAAGAACATCCTCATAACGAAAACAGGTATTTACAAAATGTTAACAAAAATTTCATAAGCGATTTTGAAAGCGGAAGGGGAGAGGAAAAAGAAACAAAATGGGGGGGCGGGGGGATTAGTTCAAATTGTGGTAAAGTCTGCTTTAAGTAGATTACAAATATTTGAATGAGCTTATATCAAAATCTGCTAAAGTGTACTATTTATGTTAAGATGTTTCTATACTTTACAGTTCATTTGCCATCTTCTGTGCAACTTTTCAGCCAATCAAAAAAAGTTAAGCATCAGCTGGTATTTTCCAGATAAAGTGGTCAAAAAAATTCGGTAATGTTAATGATGAACAATAATATCTGCAGAACATCATTGCCTTTTAATGAAAAAAAGAATATGTCACACCAATTGTTATGCAAATAATGCTGTCTTTCCTGTGCAAGAAGAATGCCATAACAATATCAAATTGTCTTGGAGGAAGATTTTAGTTTCGGGGTATAGCACAGATTTCTTGAGGCAAAGGAGCATTTGTAGACCCCAGTGCAGGAGTGAGATCCACAACAGTCCCGGTTGGAGCCTGGAAGGTGAAGTTTTGAAGCAGTGTGGTAAAGAAGAGGAACAGCTCCATTTTGGCCAAACTTTCCCCGGCACAACTTCTCTTACCTGAAAAAAAAAAAAAAAAGGCTTATTGAAAGAATTTCTGATCAACACCTCAAGCCTTAGAATGTATACTTCATGCTGGGCACACTAAGAATAAATACAAAATATAATAAGCTGAGGTTACATGAAAATCCTGACTTTTAATGTCAAATTGAGCTTGCACCTTGACATCACACCTCTGGATCCTCCCTTTTGGCCAGCCTCCGTGACCAACATGGAGGCTCAAAGGGAGTAGGATCAAGCTCAATTTTTACATACAGTGAGGGAAAAAAAGTATTTGATCCCCTGCTGATTTTGTACGTTTGCCCACTGACAAAGAAATGATAAGTCTATAATTTTAATGGTAGGTTTATTTTAACAGTAAGAGACAGAATAACAACAACAATATCCAGAAAAACGCATTTCAAAAATGTTATAAATTGATTTGCATTTTAATTAGTGAAATAAGTATTTGATCCCCTATCAATCAGCAAGATTTCTGGCTCCCAGGTGTCTTCTATACAGGTAACAAGCTGAGATTAGGAGCACTCTCTTAAAGGGAGTGCTCCTAATCTCAGCTTGTTACCTGTATAAAAGACACCTGTCCACAGAAGCAATCAATCAAATTCCAATCTCTCCACCATGGCCAAGACCAAAGAGCTGTCCAAGGATGTCAGGGACAAGATTGTAGACCTACACAAGGCTGGAATGGGCTACAAGACCATCGCCAAGCAGCTTGGTGAGAGGGTGACAACAGTTGGTGTGATTATTCGCAAATGGAAGAAACACAAAATAACTGTCAATCTCCCTATGTCTGGGGCTCCATGCAAGATCTCACCTCGTGGAGTTTCAATGATCATGAGAATGGTGAGGAATCAGCCCAGAACTACATGGGAGAATCTTGTCAATGATCTCAAGGCAGCTGGGACCATAGTCACCAAGAAAACAATTGGTAACACACTACGCTGTAAAGGACTGAAATTCTGCAGCGCCCGCAAGGTCCCTCTGCTCAAGAAAGCACATGTACAGGCCTGTCTGAAGTTTGCTAATGAACATCTGAATAATTCAGAGGAGAACTGGGTGAAAGTGTTGTGGTCAGATGAGACCAAAATCGAGCTCTTTGGCATCAACTCAACTTGTCCTGTTTGGAGGAGGAGGAATGCTGCCATGACCCCAAGAACACCATCCCTACCGTCAAACATGGAGGTGGAAACATTATGCTTTGGGGGGGTGTTTTTCTGCTAAGGGGACAGGACAACTTCACTGCATCAAAGGGACGATGGACGGGGCCATGGACTGTCAAATTGTGGGTGTGAACCTCCTTCCCTCAACCAGGGCATTGAAAATGGGTTGTTGATGGGTATTCCAGCATGATAGTAACCCAAAACACACAGCCAAGGCAACAAAGGAGTGGCTCAAGAAAAAGCACATTAAGGTCCTGGAGTGGCCAAGCCAGTCTCCAGACCTTAATCCCAAAGAAAATATGTGGAGTGAGCTGAAGGTTCGAGTTACCAAACGTCAGCCTCAAAACCTTAATGACTTGGAGAGGATCTGCAAAGAGGAGTGGGACAAAATCCCTCCTGAGATGTGTGCAAACCTGGTGGCCAACTACAAGAAACATCTGACCTCTGTGATTGCCAACAAGGGTTTTGCCACCAAGTACTAAAGTCATGTTTTGCAAAGGGGTCAAATACTTATTTCACTCATTAAAATGCAAATCAATTTATAACTTTTTTGAAATGCGTTTTTACTGGATATTTTTGTTATTCTGGATTTTTTTTGTTATTCTGTTTCACTCAGCAGGGGATCTCTCACTGTTAAAATAAACCTACCATTAAAATTATAGACTGATCATTTCTTTGTCAGTGGGCAAACGTACAAAATCAGCAGGGGATCAAATACTTATTACTTAACATACAGACATTTGTTTGATCAATCAGGAACAAATGATAGAATTTCGCCATGGCTCATTCACTTTAAGCTTAAATTGATCAAGAGCTCACTAAATTGTTTGAATAGTATATCTTTGGTTTGTGATTTTCTTTCAATTTGATTTGTTTAGTCACACTGAATTATTAATTAAATGAACATCTAAAAACATTTGTGGCAACGATAAGACAAACTGGGACTAATGAAGAGGAGAAATATTTTAGGTGCTGAAAGTTGTATGCTTTTGTGTTCTGGTAATGGCCAATCTGAAATTTTCTGTTAGGCCTCCTTTACATGGGCAATTATATGCATACACCAGATTCCAGTGGCAAGAATCAGCAGATTCTTGTGGCTGGGATGAGAGGTAAGTGAATGGTGGCAGCCACTAAGCCTGTACAAAGTAGCAAAAGGCTGACAGCAAGCCATCTACTGTATGTATCTATCATTATGTACACCAACCGGTTACCTGGGGTTAAGAACAGATGTCTGAGCTTAGACACATCTTACTGCGCTGAGGCTCAACATTCATAAGTCTCCTCTTTGTGGGCGAAACTCACCTGTGCTTGCCTAAAATCCTTCATCGTAAGACACGAGGCACCCTTTTTCTGCCCAAACTGGCTCTCCAAATATCACATGTAGCCAAGTGCTGGCCATATCGCTTTTGTCATCATGGGATATTCCTTAATGAATATTGCTTTTAGCTTTGTTCCTACTTGTGCCCAGCATGAGTAGTAATGGCCTGAACACCCCCAGGTTCTGTTCTACACAAGAACTCCCAAACAGGGAAAAAGTTTGGACCAGAACCCTATTAAAGTCTATGGGACTCAAACTCAAAAAATAAAAAGCCCCCATTTTAAGGCTTATATGCAAGCTATTGGCCATAAAAAGGGTATGAGGGCATGTCCTGGGGGACATGTATCAATGCGAAAATAACTTTTAAAAAATATTGTTTTTAAATGAGCAGTGATTTTAATGATGTTTAAAGTGAAACAATAGAAAAATTCCTTTAACTATAGTGCCTGGGGGATTCCCTTAGTCTGCCTGTAAAGTGGCACATCTGTACCATGTATAGAACATGCTGCAGCAAATTATGACATATATAAAGAAAAAAAAGTAATTTAAATTGATTTTCCCTCCAAGCTTTCTTTATTTTGTAAACAATGGCTTGGAGAGGCCACAATTTAGTGCAATCAGAACAAGATTAGAAATTTTTTGGATAAATTCTGGTGTCTCTTTGGCAAACTTTGAAAATAACAAAGTTTTGCACCACAGGGAGAAAGCTTTATGTGAAGAAGCCAAATTATAGTACACTCAGGCAGAGATTAACAATTTATTTTAGATAAAGTCTGGTGTTTCTTTCGCAGACTTTGGATAGAAGTAACAGGTGCGGAAAAATTGGGCCTTGGGTGTTGGTGGTGCCTTCACAACATTACCCTTCACAGTTATCCTTGGCAAATGCAGGACTGGACTCTGCTCTTAAAATTTATGTCACACAGGTGAGCTCTGGATAGTGGGCAGGGAGATAAGAGCTCTACAATCTGATGGAATAGGGTGGCTGTTCCCTATTGTTCCATGATGGCTGCCTCTGGAAGAAATCCTGTCTCATTGGGGTTGTTACTCCCCCCTCACTCTCCTCTATCAGGCACCCAAGTAGAGACAGGGACCTCCTCATCATTATCCCCTCCATCCTCCTCACTAGAGCCATTTTGGCAATACGCTGCGGCTGGGGGGGACATGACTTCCAATTTGTTGTTTATCAGTGTTCTCCCCTTTCTGTAGGCTCATGTTACTCCCTTCCTCAACCCCAAAACCATCATTAGAATTAAGTAATGGATGGGCACTCTTAAGAATCAAGTGGCTGACGCTGTGGTCAAATAATTCTGCTGACCCTTTCCGTGCATGATGGTGGGGCTATGGCAGGAGTAGCTGTGGACAAGGAGGAAAAATAAGCCACTGTGGCAGCTGCGGTGGACTGTGAACTAGTGTCAGCTTGGGTGATAGAGGATAAGGATGAGGATGGTTCAGTAAGCCAGTCCATTACCTCCTCTCCATGCTGTGGCTGGATAGCCAACATCAGTGAAAAGAGACAAAGGTGTCCTGCTCACAGTAAGACAAACTGCGGCTGACAATATAAAAAAAGGGGGCAGGGGAACAAAAAAAAAGTGCAGCAAAAAAAAAAAAAAAGTGTATACAGCACTAAATGTAATGCTGTTAAACACTGCACGACACTGACACTAGACTATATTCACACTGCACTGATACTACACTGACACACTACATTTACACTACACTGACACTACACTGACACTAAACTGACATTCTACACTTAAAATACACTAACTGGCTCGCTATTAGGGATGAGCCCAATGTTCGAGTCGAAAATAAGTTTGACTCTAACACCCGATGTTCGCCGTTTCCGGAATTTAGAACATTATGGGGCGTTCATGGGAAATTTGAGTGCCTGAGGAATGCCCTATAATGCACTGCATGATCGCAGTGCATTGACGGCTCCTGATTGGCCAAAACATGCACCTGACCTGCATGCATTGGCCAATCACAGCGCGCTCTGCTGTGAGAGTCATGTTTGGCCAAAGGGTGCCTTTGGTCAATCATGGCCCAGGGTGCTAAGTCCACACCCCACACTATGTAAGGCTGCTTATAGAGCGACCATACATAGTGTAGTGAATGAGGGCAGCAAAATTACTGGCGTCTCATCAGCAGTGTGGCTATTTGGGGCCACGTTCACTTACGTCCACACCGCTGAATCCCAGGGTCGCCAGGGCATCTTTCATCTGACTGCAGATCCTTCAAAAGCCTATTCTGGGACATTCTACCTCCACAAGCCTTGGTATCTCCAGGACTGGTGAGCTGGCAGAAGCCCACCCTTAATATTACATTCGGACACACTGCCTGCTTAACTGAGAAACACTTCGCTTATTCTATTTACATTTGCTGGTCGCCATTGCATAGCAAAACATTTGAGACCCTTAATAGCTAGCTGAAGATTCCAGACACCTTTGTTTCAAATACTCCTCCATGCAAAGAAATCAACCTACAACACCTGTTAATTTTAAAGGGGAACTCTCACTCAGGTTTTACATATTGTCTTTTCACCTATGGCTTCAGGGCCTGAACTCTCCTCTATGTTATCTTATCTGTACATGTTTCCTCCCTCCTCCTATGCTCTCCTTTCAAATTTCTCTATCTTACTTACTTTAGTGATTCATTTTAGAGTTTTACCTATTATTAATCCAGACATAGGCTATCACACATTGTTAATCCTTACTTCCATGTTCTATGCTTTCTTCTAATGTCTTTCCTGTTTGTCAACATTTTTTCTTCAATAAACAGATATTAAAAAAAAAAAAATCTTCACTGCACATGTACGCTGAGTATTTTTTGGCATTTTTTTTTAAAGCAAAAAATTGTGTTCAGGACGAAAGTTTATTGGCATTTGAAACCAAAATGGTTGTGGGCTCCAAGCTAGCTTGCTGGGGCTCAATTTGCCTTTAACAGGCTGATATAAAAAAATCCTTAGTTGGGCCTGGAGTTCAGGCTGCAGAAAAGATTTGATAGGTCCGCATCCTGGCCATCCCAGTCTACAAGTCTACCTGCCAGGTCACCACGCTTGGTATAGAAGGATAAACGCTTTGTGCAAGAACACGTGGAGGTTTCACCTTTCAAACTGTGAGTTTGTTAAAGATTGAAAGCCTTCTATACGGACTGATGTATGTTCTGAATTATACAGGGCTTTGTTTCTTTTGTTTTACTGCTGAAGTGAAGCTTTTTTTGGTTAATACTGGACATTAAAATATACAATATGTGGGACAAGTAATTAACTCAAAGAAACTGTATTGTACGGTACCTTCCCTGACACAGAAATACCACCTGTTCCATGTCGCATATATACAGTATGCAAAGACATGCATACACAGATTTTTATTGAATCACTCACCTTTGGAATAAAATAGCCTCTGAATGTGAGATCACGAGCCGTTGCATGTGGAAGGCTAGTTGGAGCGATATCACCAAAGCGCTGAACTTCACACACAACAGCATCTGTATAGGGCATGTGCTTCCTGTGCTCTATCTTAGGTTGAGCCGTGCCTATAACTTTCTCAATTTCTTTTTGCACTTTTTCTGTTGGATATTCAAAAATAAATCATCAGTATTAGTTTATATACTTACAATCTCTTCTGCAGCAGTTTACAACATAAGGATATCAGTGACATCAATACCACCATCACCTACATAGTACAGTACAAACAAAACAAGAGGGCCCATGATACGGCAGGGTGGTTTTCTCTATATATTTTATAGGGCTGTGTAAATTAAAGATTAATTCCTCGATTAATCTTTAATTTTTTTGATCGATCAAAATTATTTTGATTGATCAAAAAATTAACTCACCTCTCCGCCGGCTTCTGGGTCTTCAGGGAGTTTCGTCGGAGATCCGGTAACGTCCCCCCTTCCCCAAGTGCCTCCATCTGCTAACGAAGGGAAGGGAGGGGAGTCCGGTGACATTGAGGTTCTGATTGAACGTAACACGTACGGGGGAGAAGCTACGCATGATGTCACCCACTGCTGCCCTACGGAACTAACATGATTGTTGGCTTTACATGCTGTGTTTTTATCATCTTTATGTGAGTAGTTTGTGTTTGAACACAAAAATGTAATCTTATACTTAACCGGTGAGCACTTAGATCTTTTCTTTCTACCAATGACCTGGCGTCCTTGCTGAGATCTAAGAAGACGTGAGAGAAGTTTATGGTCAGTGTTAACCCTTTTGATACCCGCTTGCATGACCACCTGTTTGCACAGGGGTCCATGCCATAAGGTGAGAGTGATTAGTTAGACCAGAGGTGGAGAGATTGTCACGCTACTAAGGGAAAAAAAATTACTTACGTCAGTGCTACAGTTTGAATTTAAAAAGTATTTGTGTGAACTGTGAAGTTAAGTGATGGATTGTGGAAACTAACTAGTGTCGGGTGATTGCATATAGTGTATTCCACATTTACCACTGACTAATGCAGAGATGCAATGCAAGGAGATCAGCTAAAAGTAGTTGGATCTGTATGTGTGTTATAATTATAATCAAAATTAGTCGATTAATCGATTAAAAAAAAATAGATTAATCGAACACGAAAATTGTAATCAGTAACAGCCCTAATATTTTAGAATCTAAGCAACAAAGACCTAAGTGTAATGAAAATTGTATAGATTTATTATTATTAATATTTTATTTTTCATTTTTTTTGCCAGCTAGCAGGTATGCATGCTGGAATTTTTTTGCATTGCATGTTTTTATGAAATGCTCTTTCCATGTGCACTTACTTTAATGCCTCTTGCCAGAGCCCATGACATATAAATGCTGGCCTATTTCCCTTGCCCAGAAATCCCTGGTGCTGCATACAGCTACTCATAGACATGAATGGCTGTGTGTGGCCATACTTGTGTATATGCTGGTGCTCATGTAGACATGCATATAATGTAAAAAAAATACGCCACTGCCCCCACCTATAACTGGCCATTGCAGCAAGTAGCATTGGAAGGCAACATATGTTAGAAAAAAGCCAAGGAAAAATCCAAGGAAAACTCCAAGCTCACTTACGGACCAACCCGCGGACAACCAAATCAACCTGTCTAACAGTATGCATTAAAAACAGGGGTTTAGTCTGCACACATTTGCAAATGCATACATAAGCTACAGGCCCCGCCAAGGCACCCTGGTATCTTTAGTCCTATCACTAGCTTATGAGTGACTCCACAATGGAAGCACATGCATTCTGATGAATAGATGGAGGGCAGATGAACTGAGGGGAACCCACCCCTTCTTAAAGGTACAGGGGCACACTGAACACCCAGCACATAGCACAATGGCTGCAAAGGTGTCAGTGTGTTGCCTGACCAATTTAACAATAATGCAAGAAAAAAAATGCATATAATTTAAGGCATGTGCAAATAATAGAAAATGCTATACTCATATTTATGTGAACACAGGCATAAATCTATGGCCGGCTGTACGCAGCACCTGGGATTTACATTTGGGAAAAATACACCTGCGTGGAAGACGCCTAAAAAGCTACCTATACATTTTTTGGGGAAGTTTCCTTTTTTTTTTTTCTTGCTGGATTAGCTGCTATTGAGCTATGCTGAGCTTCTAATGTGTCCTGGATTACTTCTAGGCATATTTGCCCTCAATTTATAAATTGCTATATGTATGTTCTAAAATAGGAGCTGCTGTATGTTAAACTGGAGTTAGGGTGGTGGTAGGGTGGGGTGGCTTCAATATATATTTGCAGATGTGTGCAACAAAAACCTCTGTTTTTCACATAAATACTTGAAACAGTGTAGCTTTTTTACGCTGGTTCGCTGGCATCAGTGCTGGGAAATTGTATTATAATATACATAACACTTATGCCGCGTACACATGATCGGAAATCCGGCCAGCAAAAGATCGATGAGAGCTTTTGGTCAGAAAATGCGACCGTGTGCATGCTCCATCGGACTTTTGCTGGCCGAATTCCCGCCAGCAAAAGATTGAGAGCAGGTTCTCAATTTTTCGGTCAGAAAAAGTTCCGATCTGAAATTCCGACGCAAAAGAAATTCCTACGCATTCTCGGAAACAATTTGACGCATGCTCGGAAGCATTGAACTTCATTTTCTCGGCTCGTTGTAGTGTTGTACGTCATCACGTTCTTGACAGTCGAAAGATCAGCAAACTTTTTTGTGACCCTGTGTATGCAAGCCAAGCTTAAGCGGAAATTCCGCTCGTGTGTATGTGGCATTACAATTATAAAAATGAGAACCCAGCCCATAAAACACATAATCAAAAAGGGAATAGATGGGTAAAAAGGGGTAAAAGGAGTATTAGAAATAGAAATTGTAATAAAATCCTGAGGCAGAGAGAATTTGGGTAGATGAGATGGCATGAGTGAAGTTGTGTTATTCAGTCTTAAAAGTGTGCTTAAAAACCTTGATGGTTTGTGAGTGCCTGAGGACATTTGAAACACAATTCAGAGGACAGCAGCATAAGAGACCATGGAAGGAACAATGATAGATGGTGATTAGGGATGAGCGAAATAATTTAAGGTTGTTTTAAGGAGGCAGTGGGCCACAGGGTTTTTTAAACAATTAATTCATTTATTTATTTATTTTTGCAATTGCAGTAATTCATTTATGTTGTCATTATTATTATTTTTTTAAAAACACTGTAAACATATTTAAAAGTTCAAACACAAGGCTTACAAAAGGCAAAAGTCCCTCCTGGCTGGAGATTGAGAGGGTATTAAGATTGTTCCCCATTTTAGGATAGTTGGCAGAGCAGTGTAAATTATTTCTTTATACCCCTTGGCTTGCTGTGCATGAAAAATGTCTGACTTATAATACAGACACAGCCTAATATTATAGACCCATTCTATATAGAAAAATCAAGGAAGAAACAATGATACATGGTGATTAGGAATAAGCAAAATAATTTAGGAGGTTTTAGGGAGGCAGTGGGCCACAGTTTTTTTTTTTTTTTTTTTGCATTTTCAGTCATTTATTTAAGTTATCAACTTGTTATTATGTTTTTTTTTTTTTTTAACATTATAAACATCTTTAAACAGGAACAGGTCAAACAAAAAGGTTATGAAAGGCACAAGGCCTTTCTGGCTGGGGATTGAGAGGGGATCAACATAGGGTCCTAATTTTAGGATAGTTAGTAGAGCAATGCAAATCATTCCTTTATAGCCCTTGGCTTACTGTGCATGAATAATGTCTGATTTCTTATAGTACAGAAACAGCCTAATATTATAGAGCTATTTATATAAACCTGCACCGGGCTGTTTCAGGCAAGTTGGCCAATCCATGGAATGGGTGACTTATATGTAGTATGGTTTAGGGAGCCACACCACAAGTATCTTTCTACTATCCTATGAGGACGAAACCCTTTGTTTTCAGTCTTTTTGATGGAGGGAAACATGTAGATACTTTGTATACTAAGAAGGCACTACTGTACTTCATAATGTTTACTGGAATATGAGGAGCCTTGGTTCTTTTTGCCCACCTTACCAAACATGTCTAGTTATTCTTTCTAAAATATATAAAAACTTGGTGAAAAAAAAAACTGCCATGCAGTTGATAAATCTGTAGGGTGCCTGTTACCTTCATATACAGTGGTGTGAAAAAGTGTTTGCCCCCTTCCTCATTTCCTGTTCCTTTGCATGTTTGTCACACTTAAGTGTTTCGGAACATCAAACCAATTTAAACAATAGTCAAGGACAACACAAGTAAACACAAAATGCAATTTGTAAATGAAGGTGTTTATTATTAAAGGTGAAAAAAAATCCAAACCATCATGGCCCTGTGTGAAAAAGTGATTGCCCCCCTTGTTAAAACATACTATAACTGTGGTTGTCCACACCTGAGTTCAATTTCTCTTGCCACACCCAGGCCTGATTATTGCCACACCTGTTCACAATCAAGGCATCACTTAAATAGGAGCTGCTTGACACAGTAAGGTCCACCAGAAGATCCTTAAAAGCTACACATCATGCCGAGACCCAAAGAAATTCAGGAACAATTGAGAAAGAAAGTAATTGAGATCTATCAGTCTGGAAAGGGTTATAAGGCCATTTCCAAAGCTTTGGGAATCCAACGAACCACAGTGAGAGCCATTATCCACAAATGGCGAAGACATGGAACAGTGGTGAACCTTCCCAGGAGTGGCCGGCCGCCCAAAATTACCCCAAGAGCGCAGCGACGACTCATCAAGAGGTCACAAAAGACCCCACAACAACGTCCAAGGAACTGCAGGCCTCACTTGCCTCAGTTAAGGTCAGCGTTCATGCCTCCACCATCAGGAAAAGACTGGGCAAAAATGGCCTGCATGGCAGAGTTCCATGGAGAAAACCACTGCTGAGCAAAAAGAACATCAAAGCTCGTCTCAATTTCTCCACAACACATCTTGATGATCCCCAAGACTTTTGGGACAACATTCTGTGGACCGATGAGACAAAAGTGGAACTCTTTGGAAGGTGTGTGTCCAAGTATATCTGGCGTAGAAGGAACACTGAATTTCAGAAAAAGAACATTATACCAAGAGTAAAATATGGTGGTGGTAGTGTGATGGTCTGGGGCTGTTTTGCTGCTTCAGGACCTGGAAGACTTGCCGTGATAAAAGGAACTATGAATTCTGCTGTCTACCAAGAGATCCTGAAGGAGAATGTCCGACCATCTGTTCGTGTACTCAAGCTGAAACGAACTTGGGTTCTGCAGCAGGACAATGATCATAAACACACCAGCAAGTCCACCACCGAATGGCTGAAGAAAAACAAAATGAAGACTTTGGAGTGGCCTAGCCAAAGTCCAGACCTGAATCCTATTGAGATGTTGTGGTATGACCTTAAAAAGGCCGTTCATGCTCGAAAACCCTCTAATGTAACTGAATTAGGACAATTCTGCAAAGATGAGTGGGCCAAAATTCCTCCAGGACGCTGTAAAAGCCTCATTGCACGTTATCGCAAACGCTTGGTTGCAGTTGTTGCTGCTAAGGGTGGCCCAACCAGTTATTAGGTTTAGGGGGCAATCACTTTTTCACACAGGGCCATGATGGTTTGGATTTTTTTTCACCTTTAATAATAAACACCTTCATTTACAAATTGCATTTTGTGTTTACTTGTGTTGTCCTTGACTATTGTTTAAATTGGTTTGATGTTCCGAAACACTTAAGTGTGACAAACATGCAAAGGAACAGGAAATGAGGAAGGGGGCAAACACTTTTTCACACCACTGTAATTGAGCAAGATCGAATTGTCTTTGGATTCTGGGAATTTAAAATAGCCAAGGGAAGATCAAATAATTAACAAAATGTGAGCACACTCAGAGCCACTAGTAATTGTATATCTCTTACTTTGGATTTCTGGGTATTTAATCATGATCAGGAGACTCCATCTTAGAGTGGTGGATGTAGTTTCCATTCCAGCACCAAACAGTTGGGTCACCAAGGCAGTTAAGTTGTCATCATGGTAATACAGTGTAGATTCTGGCTTTCCCTAAATAATGGGAAAAAGACAAAGTATCTGTCAAAGTATCATTGCTTCATCCCTTGTTTCATTAGTTGCATGCACAATAAAAAAACAATTTTAGATTCTGGGTACAACAGGGAATGGTTAAAACATCTGTCTTTTTTTTTGCAATCTGTGTCCCTGGGTGGGGCGTTCCCTTTATTTCCTGTCCTGTATAAAGAACAAGAAATTCAAAAACTCTACATTGTAATTGGATTCCTATTCTGGTGAAAACTCAGAACATTGGATTTTACCTAACTTTAGGCCTTGGTGACAGTGTACAATAGGACCATGAGAGGAAGTCAATTTCCCTTAGGCCCCTTTCACACATGCGGACCCTATGTCCGTTTTTCATCCATCCGTTTTTGGATGAAAAACGGACATACATGCATGTCTATGGGATAGCGGGTGTCAGCGGATGAGCATCCTCTGACACCCGCTACCGTCCGCCTCCACTATTGTCCGATTCTGCAGACGGAGGAAAACCCTATTTTTCCATCCGTCTGCAGAGCGGATCAGATGAACATGGACAGACGGTCCGTGCTCATCCGATCCCCCATAGAGGAGAGCGAATAACTAACAGGGAGGTCCCTGTATAGTGTGCAGGGACCGCCCTGTCATCAGCCGGCTCAGCGGGGATCAGCTGAGCGATCCCCGCTGAGCAGCGGATCTTCACGGAGCGGATCAATATGGATCCGTCCCGTGTGAAAGGGGCCTTACAGGAACGGACACTGCAATAAATATCTTAAAATGTAAAAACACAACAGGAGCACTAAACCAAATGGGGAAAGGGTCCAAGAAGTTGTAATGTTTAATCATATGGTTATATAAAATATCTAATGCTTCGGGGTCTCAAATCACTCACCCTTCATCAGGGCCATAAAATACATACAAATGAAAAATACAAATACATATAAAACTTCAAAGTCAAAACAATTTAACCCTCATATAAACCTATAAATACAATTCTACTGTGCCCAAGAGGTTAGAAAAAAAAAAAAAAACTCAAATAAACTATGTGAAAAAACTCTGTGAAAGTGTGACTATTATAGTGTTAATGCTCCTTTAAATGAAATCCAAACTGCCAACTGTGTCTGAAACAACCAAAGTATACAGACCATAGGTGGCGCTACACACATCAAAACATACCCATATAAAACATAAAATAACACACAATATACTAAATCAGTGAATATCAACATAAAAAGTTATATATAGAAGTGTAAACACATTTAGAGAATCTTAAATAAGTCCCGGTGTCAGGGCCGGTACAAGGGGTGGGCAGAAGCGACGGATGCCCTGGGCGGGACCATTTACTGGAGGAAGGGGGGGCGCAGTAGAGGCCACTCTACAGGCCGCCTGTCCTGGGGCCGCAGCGCTCCCCTCCCACCTCCTCCTGTTTGTCACACAGCCCCAGGGGTGCTGTGTGACAGGGAACTGGGTCTGTGTGTGTGTTTTTGGCGGCACCGTAACAAGGACCCGCCCCCCTAGACCGGCTCATGTGGTAGCAGGTAGCAGATTGATCACACAAGGCGGTCTAGGGGGGGTGGGACCTTGTGAGGGCAGCACAGTGGTGTAGTGGTTAGCACTTTCACCTAGCAGTAATAGGGTCGCTGGTTCAAATCCTGACCATGACACCTTCTGCCTGGAGTTTGCATGTTCTCCCTGTGCTTGCGTGGGTTTCCTCCGGGTACTCCGGTTTCCTCCCACACTCCAAAGACATGCTGGTAAGTTAATTAGATCCTGTCGATAAAAATTGGCCAAAATATGTGTATGTTGTATGTGTATGTGTTTGTAAGCGTGTCAGGACCCCACAGGGCAAGGACTGCACTATACCACAGATGGACACCAGTGGCAAAAAGCGCCCTGAGGCGATTTAGTTCGCATAGGTTGCGCTATACAAGTCATTCATTCATTGTTATGGCACCGCCGAACACACAGACCCAGCTGTGTGACACTGCTAGAAAGCTACCTGACTGAGGTATGCTGACAGCCCTGCAATCATGTAAGTACACCTCAGTTCAGGTAGTTGGCAGCTTCATATACACTGAATTTCAGCATTTCGCATTTCAGCCATAGTGCGGGGAAGGATATCAAAGCAGTTGGGACAGGGGCAGGCTCTGCTATTAGTTCAGGCAGACCAAATACTGCAAAAGAGGGTTGTGGCTTTGTTGGCATCTTCTGTGAGAAGCAGGATCAACAATGATGGATCTGGAAGAGGTGCTCTTAGTGTCAGGAGTCTGGTGAGAAGAATATGCCACTAATGTAAGCTAACAGCAACATTAGTGAGGTCTCAACACCTCCCTCCAACACCCTTTTATTACAGTTCTTTCCCTCTTCTAGTCACAGCTCTGCCCCCATAAACCCACCCCCCCATTCTACCTTACCTTCTTTCCACCAGTTATAGAAACTCCCACCCTCCTCCACCCCTGGTTACTGTGCCTCTCTGACAACTCTGACAACAACCTTGCCTCCTGGGTTGCATCGCCTCTGAACTCAAGCCCCTCCTCTCCCTCATACCACCACCAAACCAGAGGCTACAATTATGGTCAGAGAGGCTGGGATTATGGTCAGAGAGGCTGGGATTATGGTCACAGAGAGGCTTCAATTATGGTCACAGAGGCTTCAATTAGGGTCACAGAGGCTGCGATTATGGTCACAGAGAGGCTGAAATTATGGTCAGAGAGGCTGCAATTATGGTCACAGAGAGGCTCAAATTATGGTCACAGAGGCTGCAATTATGGTCACAGAGGCTGTGATTATGGTCACAGAGAGGCTGAAATTATGGTCAGAGAGGCTGCAATTATGGTCACAGAGGCTAGGATTATGGGCACAGAGGCTTCACAGAGGCTGCGATTATGGTCACAGAGGCTGAGATTATGGTTACAGAGAGGCTACAATTATGGTCACAGAGAGGCTGAAATTATGGGCACAAAGGCTGCGATTATGGGCACAGAGAGGTTGCAATTATGGGCACAGCGGTAGGCTGCATTTGATGGGCATTGGTGAGACTGCATTGATCTCTTGTATCATGTCTGCAGTCTCTGTGACCATCTTTAGTATGATGTCCTCAGTCTCTAACCATCTCTTGTCTTATATCATGTCCAGTGTTGGTCATCTTACTTTAAAAAAGTAATTAGTTAAGTTACAAATTACTTCTCCCAAAAAGTAATTGCGTTAGTAACTCAGTTACTACATTGGAAAAGTAATTAGTTACGCAGCAAAGTAACTGACTTTTTTTTTAAATATTCTATACGTGTAACTAAGGGGCGGGTCTAGTATTACTGTAACCAAGGGGCGCATTTATTATTATTATTATATATCGTGTAACCAAGGGGCTGCTCTATTATAGCGTGTAAGCAAGGGCGGATGGCTACAGAAGAGGGCGAATGTTAACTTAATGGGCAGAGCTCGATATATAACAATAATAATAAATGCGCCCCTTGGTTACAGTAATACTAGACCCGCCCCTTACTTACACGATAGACGCCCCTTGCAGAGTAGCACGAGCATCAGGAGCGTGCGGCATCGCCTCGTACAATTACATGTTAACTGCACCTGCGCGGTGTAGAGTTCACTCAGAGACGTTTAGGTTCGGCAATTTTCGGAAGCTCCATAGTCCTTCGCACTGCGCAAGCCCTGCGCCTGCGCAGTACAGGGGGTCCTTATCCGGCGGGGGAACTTTTTTGGCAGGACACCGGAATTACACTACTGCCATCTAGTGGCGGTAGATGTAATTGGGGTAACTAAGCCAAAGTAATGGGAACTGAGTTACCATGAGGGGAAAAGTAATCAGTTAGATTACTCGTTACCCTCTAAAGTAACTGCGTTACGTAACTCAGTTTATTTTAACTCAGTTACTTACATCACTGATTATGTCTGCAGTCTCTGAGGGGAGTTGCTTAATTATAACAAGAAAGTTGCTTAATTAGCAATGGTATTGGTAATATGCAGCAGGAAGGGGGTTAATGCACTGTCACTGATGCATTAGTATAGATCCCATCGTCTGTAGGCGCTGTAGCTTTTCACAGGGGGGCGGGGGCACAGTTTTTCACCAGATGACCTTGTCCCGGCACTGCCCGGTGTAGTATAATCTGCCACACGAATGTGCCTAAAGTTCCAAAAATCTTCCACAAATTTACCACAAATCTACTACAAATTATGCTCCACTTTGCTGTGCTTGTGATTACCACTTCTAAAGTGTAATAGGTCTAAGTCACCAGAACGTTTTGCATCACATTAAAGATGATCAGCAAAATTAGCTTTGTTAATATGGTTAGTTCCTGATATTAAATCAATTCCCATCTGCCATTATTTAATGCCAGTTTTAAAACTTTCTATCTCACAGTTAACCATGAAAAAGAATAGGTTGCAAAAGTGCAATCGTAACACTTTTAAATGTATTCAAACCCCTTTAGAAACACTTACAAACATAATATAAAATCAATGAGCCAGATCCCCGGTGTCCCACCCACTCGCAGCTTGCGTCACATCCATGTTACTTCCGGGACAGCGTAACTACGTCAATTTCTTTCACTGGACTTCCTCATAGGCCCCATATAAACCTGCTGAATTGGCTAAAGCCTCTTTCAACATTCAATGACAGCTGACGATAAACTCAGGACCCGGCCACTAACCAATCCTTCTAAAATAACAAAAATCTCTCTTGAACCATGCAGGTTCTCTTTGCTATAAAATACATGTTTTTGCCTGTGGGGAAGAGGGGTTAAAACGGCAGTCATTCATCTTTCTTGGGAGCGTCAATTCTGATAGGTGGATAATTGATGGGCATCCTGCTGTGCCAACTTTCCCCATAGCGAGCATCAGCCTGGGTCACAGAGGTGCTTACATACATATGAACATTGTACACACAAGGATCATGTCAGGAAAGGTGCATACCTGTGCGCAGGCACAGAATGGCTAGACGCTTAGACCTGGGCCAATTTGCAGGTGCTCGGGCGCCTGCACATTCAAGAATAGGTGTATGGGCACGCACAAATGCCAGGCAGACTATTTAAGCTGCACTATGGCCTTGGGTCTTTGCCGTTTGCTCTATTACTTGCTCTCACATGCCTGATGAAGGGGTCCTGTGTGGCTCCGAAACGTTGCTTCTATTTATTTTTTTGATACTATGTGATTAAAATTTTGGACCCAATTTTGGAGATCCTGGTGTGCTGGTGACACTTGCTTCTCATGGACCAGGGCCAATTTGCAGGTGCTCGGGTGCCTGCACGTTTGAGAACAGGTGTATGGGCACCCACAAATGGCAGGCAGACTATTTAAGCTGCACTATGGCCTTGGGTCTTTGCTGTTTGCTCTACTATGTTTCCTGAGTATCTGCTACCTGTTCCTGTGTTGACCTTCTGTTACCGACTTGATCTGACTCTGCCTAAATGCTGCCTGTACCGACCCATGGCTTATCGTTGGATTTAGTCTCTGCCTGTTCCTTCTGTTCATCTGCACATCTGCCTACTGTTACCAAACCGGACCTCTGACTACTCTTCTGCCTGCTGCATTGTACTTGATCTAACTACGAGTTGGCCCTGCTTACAGATGTCTTCCATGCATCTGAGTCTGCTGATCTGTGCCAGTCTCCTGCTCCAGTCTACCTGCCAGTACAGTTTCCAGCCTGTCTTCCTTTCACGCCAGGACACACAGCCTGCTCGTCAGCAACATACAGCCTGCTTATTAGCAACCTGCAATGGAAGACCAGTCAGTCATTATGTGCTCTGGCAGTACTGTTGCTTAACTAGGGCTCCTGATCCAGAGGTGTAAGAGATGCCTACCGCCACACATCAGGCTCCACCACCAGGTAGATTACAGTTCAACTATTCTATTCAACCATGGTGATGAAAAATAGGAATGATTGAGTGCTGCAGTGTATATTGTGTCAAATCAGTTTGATTTATTTTATGTTCTTCATTCAAAAAAAACTTTGGTTCTCCTCATAAACCATTGACTTTTTATATCAAACATGTCATCCTCTACAACTTACCAAGTAGCATGCATTTCACATGTACCCATATACTGCATTTCTTGAGTTCACATCCTATCCCAGAAATGCATGTTCCGGAATTTCTACTTATCCGAGATTTAACGTTAAAGGTATCTCATTCTTTTATAATCTCATCCAGAATGAGCGTTCCTTCCGCAAATCAGCAGCACATAAAAAGAGTGAATCAGACCTGAGCACCAATTTCACAAATGAGCAAGGGCAGTCTGCCTTCAGGGAAATCCACAAAGCCTCTCACTGTGTTGGGAAATGACACTTAGAATAAGTAACAGATGGCAACAATACACTCCCTACAGGCTAGCAAAATACTTCCCTGCTACATCACCTTTCTGCTGGCGAAACTGTGGTCAAATAGGTCACCTTCTCCACATATTTTGGGAATGCCCGAGCATATCAAGCTTTTGGAATCAGGTATTATGTTTAATCTTCTCACAGCCCCGTACACACGGCTGGAAATTCCGACGGAAAATGTCCGATGGGACCATGTTGTTGGAAAATCCGCCCGTGTGTGGGCTCCATCAGACTCTCAAATTTTCCGACAACAAAATCTGATCGGACTTTTTCCGATCGTGTGTAGAGAATTCCAATGGACAAAGTGCCACGCATGCTCAGATCAAATAACGAGACCAAAGCTATTGATTACTAGCCTCTACGTAGTTCCATCGTACGCAACGAACGTCACCGCGTTCAGAATGATCGGATTTTCCAACAACTTTGTCCGAGCGCGTGTATGAAACACCAGTGTTGGACAAAATCCGTTGGAAAAAATCTGAGGGATTTTGTGGTCGGAATTTCCGAACGTGTGTACGGGGGCTTACAGGTATGGTAACAGCCCCCAACCCCTCTCTGGCAATATAAATAAAAAATGGCATCCTCACCTCTTGCTGTTTTGCCAAGAAAGCATCAATAAGATTTCTGTGATGATCTACGTCCAGGTCTTTCCTCTGCTTGGTAAATGTTTCTCTTATAAAGTCATTCACCTTTTCAGTGTGTTCAACAATCTTGTTGTGGACTCCTGGTAGAGGATCTATCAATTTAGGGAACATGTCGTACAGCTGAAAAAGAGAGTGGAGGTCAAAGGGAATTCATATACCACTTGAAACAAAAGGATAGTGAACCTGACATAATGAAATAACTCTCTGGAAGCTGAGTTAAATTCTGTACTTTGAAACAGACATGGAAAAATCCAGATAGATCAGATTACACACGTAGGGCTCTTTTCTTCTCGCAGTGGAGTGTGGTGCTCTCTGAATAGTGATCCACGTTCAGGGCACTTGGTGATCGGTGAGGAGGTGTTATTTTGCCTTCTCACTGCCTGATTTAACCCTGAAATGCCACACTACTGCTCCATAGTCCCATTAAACTCAAGGGGCAAGTTTGACAAGCAGTACTGCTTGTCAAACTCTGCACCTCAAGTTAAAAATGCCATGGCCACAAAGCAAAGCATTGCGGCAAGGATATGTATACAGCCCTAAATGGCTGTTACCACCGCTTGGCCATCCATTTTTAGCTCCTCAAGACTGCCAATTTGAAAGAGACCCTGGAAAGCCATGAATAGATTTTGAATAATTCTAGCACTAGACCTCCTCTGTAACTGTAAACAGGTAACCTGTAAAATAAATTAAATTGGGTGCATGGCTTGCAAGCGCTCTTTAAGGCAGCTTAAGCCGAAAGCTCTCCACAGCTGACCGGAGAACGCCAGCATTAGACATGGGAACTGTCAAAAAATTTGTTTAGTTTCGTTCCGTTTCGTATATAAAAAAATTCGTAATTCGTGTACGAAATTCCGTTCGAATTCGTATGAAATACGAATTTTGTACGAATCGTAATTTTTTTTTTCGAATCGTTAGTAAAGTTACGAATCGTTACGAATCGTTAACGCGGCTAATGAATTGTCGGTTCTCGTAACACAGAGAACAATTCGAATCCAACTACAAATATCGAATTTCAATTTCAAGTTACGAATCGTTACGAATCGTTAATAAATCCAACTACAAATATCGAATTTCAACTAATATGAAAGAAATTATAATAGCGGATATAACGAATGCTTCGAATGATTCGAATAAATTCGAGATTTAGTATATCTAATTTAGAGAACTGTTCCTGCACTTAGTGTCATTTTTGCAGGAAAAAAAGCAATTTAAAATCACTCACGGCTAATGAAATGTCGGCTCCGTAACACAGAGAACAGTCATTCATTGATAAAAAAAATAAAAAAAATGGCGTGGGGTCCACCCCAAAAAACATACCAGACCCTTATCCGAGCACGCAACCTGGCAGGCCGCAGGAAAAGAGGGGGGACGAGAGCGGCCCCCCTCCCGCCTGAACCGTACCAGGCCACATGCCCTCAACATTGGGAGGGTGCTTTGGGGGTCTGAAACCCCCCAAAGCACCTTGTCCCCATGTTGATGAGGACAAGGGCCTCATCCCCACAACCCTGGCCGGTGGTTGTGGGGGTCTGCAGGTGGGGGGCTTATCGGAATCTGGAAGCCCCTTTAACAAGGGGACCCCCAGATCCCGCCCCCCCCCTGTGTGAAATGGTAAGGGGTACAAAAGTACCCCTACCATTTCACCAAAAAAGGTGACAAAAATGGTAAAAATGACAGGAGACGGTCTTTGACAATTCCTTTATTAAAATCTTCTTTCTTCTGGTCTGGTCTTCTTTCTTCCATGGCGTCGGCGTCTGTTCTCGGGCCGCTCCTCGTAATGGGAGGCTCCCGCTGTGTGAGGCTTCGCTCCGTCTGACAGGTCTTTTATAACGGAGGGCACCTGGTGACCCCGCCCCCCCTCTGACGTCATGGGAAAGCCATAGGGAATTCCCCATGACGTCCCCGTGCGTCAGAGGGGGCAGGGTTACCAGGTGCCCTCCGTTATAAAAGACCTGTCAGCCGGAGCGAAGCCTCACACAGTGGGAGCCTCCCCTTGCGAGGAGCGGCCCGAGAACAGACGCCAACGCCTTGGAAGAAGATGCCGGACGAGAAGGACGAGAAGACCGGAGGAAGAAGAAGCGGATCAGAGGAAGAAGAAGATGGAAGAAGATGCCGGAAGGAGAAGATGAAGAAATCGAAGGATGAAGAAAAGAAGAAGGAAGACCAGAGGAAAGAAGATTTTAATAAAGGAATTGTCAAAGACCGTCTCCTGTCATTTTTACAATTTTTGACACTTTTTTGGTGAAATGGTAGGGGTACTTTTGTACCCCCTTACCATTTCACACAGGGGGGGGCTGGGATCTGGGGGTCCCCTTGTTAAAGAGGGCTTCCAGATTCCGATAAGCCCCCCACCCGCAGACCCCCACAACCAATGGCCAGGGTTGTGGGGATGAGGCCCTTGTCCTTATCAACATGGGGACAAGGTGCTTTGGGGGGGACCCCAAAGCACCCTCCCAATGTTGAGGGCATGTGGCCTGGTATGGTTCAGGAGGGAGGGCGAGAGCGCCCCCCCTCTTTTTCTGCGGCCTGCCAGGTTGCGTGCTCGGATAAGGGTCTGGTATGGATTTTGAGGGGGACCCTACGCCATTTTTTTGTCCGGGGTTCCCCTTAAAATCCATCCCAGACCTGAAGGGTCTGGTATGGATATTTAGGGGGGACCCCACGCCATTTTTTTGGCTGGGGTCCCCCTTAATATCCAAACCAGACCTGAAGGGCCTGGTTATTGAATTTGGGGGGACCCCTATGCTTTTTTTTTTTTTTTATCAATGAATGACTGTTCTCTGTGTTTTACGGAGCCGACAATTCATTTGCCGGAAATAGCCGCAAGTGATTTTAAATAGCTTTTTTTCCTGCAAAAATTACACTTTGTCATTCGAATCATTCGAATTCATGCAACACCTATCTCCAATACGCGCTAAAACTCTCATTAGTGCTAAGTGAATAACATCTTTCCTCTCCATACCACAGTTTGCCATCTGAACACTCCCACTGCATCTCTCCTGGATCTCCTCCAACATGGACAATCCCGTGCCCACCTCTCCACTACCTGGACACCTGCCCCACACAAACCCTCCAAGCGTAAGTCCCTCCTCTACTATACACAGCCCTCCAACTTCAGATCATAACTTTCAATATACTCTCACTCAACGTAAGGGTCTCAATCACCAAGCCAAATGAGCCTCAATGTGCAAAACAGCCTTATTGATTAATTGCAATGTTCTTTTCACACAAGAGACTCACTTTGACCAAACGGCATCACCTTCTTGCACCCACAAAAACTTTCCCCACATATTCAAATCCTCCTATATGAAGAAACAAAGAGGGCTGCTTATAGCTATTTGAGACACTGTCAAGTTCCAATTACATAAATGCATTGCAGACCAAGAAGGTTGATTTATTATTTTACTATGCTCTATTGACAATACTCGGTACACGTTGGTATCCCTATATGCTTCTAACCATCGCCAAATGTCATTCCTAAGTAGGATCATTAAAAAAGCAAAACATTTCCAACAAGGCCATCTCACACTTTGTGGAGACTTCAATCTGGTACCAGACAACAGAATAGACAAAACTTCAGGTCCTAAGAGACACAAATCACCTTTGAGCAAATATATGGCTACCAATGATTTGTGTGACGTGTGGAGGTGTTGTCATGCTGACGAACAAGATTACACCTATCTCTCCCCGCATTACAACACCTACTCACGAATAGATCTCTTTGTAACAGATAAATGGCTACTGCAGAAAATATCAGCCTCCACCATCCACACTGTCACTTGGTCAGACCACGCCCTCATAAGCATTACCCTATCAAGCAAACCTTCCCATTCTAACACATATCTATGGCGAGCCAATAACTGCGAGCCAATAACTTCCTCTCATTACAATCTATTCTCACCAGATTCATATGGCAGGGAAAAAAATCTTGCTGCGTTCACGCAAAGCTCATTAAACATTGCTCAGTAGGAGGAGAAGGATATATTGATTTTTCAGATTACTACCTAGCTTCTATTCTCACACAACTTAAGGAATGGATCCTACCTTCTCCTACCACAATCTGGGGAACCATAGAAGCATCCTATATACCAGGTCACTCCCTATATCCCTGGCTCCCTAGTATACCACTAGCTAGCTAGCATTCCTACACATATTTCCCCCACCATGAAGGCCTCGATCAAAGCTTGGAAAGTACTAATCCAATCAGCCCACTCCCATCCCCACTCCACTACCCTAAAAATCCCTATCGCATCATTACACCACGTCATGGATTCAATATCCTTTACATCATGGCAATCAAAAGGTGTAAATCATATTAACGATCTCTTTGGCACAGACAACATCAAATCCTTTCCTACAATCCAACATGAATTTCACCTCCCAAACTCGGACCTATACAAATACATTCGTACGGAACATAGCATATCAACATTCTCCCTATGGCCATACAGAATCCCCTCGACAGCTTGGATATACTACACAGCCAGTACACCCCATAATAAAGGGATCTCGCTCTTTTATACAATTCTACAACAAAAACGCACCTTTATCAAAACTGCTCCTTTACTCAAATAGAAAAATGACCTAAAATGCACATATACTGACAAACAACGGACCACAGCCTGCAACGCCACATATAAAGCCACTAGTTGCTCCACCCTCTGGGAACTTTCTATCAAACTACTACTTAGATAGTATTTGACTCCTAACAGAATTTCTCGATTCCACCACTCCACAACCACCTTATGCTGGAGACACTGTGGTCAGAGAGGTGACCTCCTCCACATCTTCTGGGGGTGCCCTAAACTGACAGCATTCTGGATATCCACATTCAAACTCATATCCCAAGTTGCTCAAGTCCCTATCACACCCTCTCCTAGCCTCGCACTTCTATCTTTGGAAATGGAAACACTCCAATACAACACATAACTACAAATATTCTACTAGCAGCCAAACGTAATATCACTAAAAGATGGAAAAACCCCAGCCCTCCCACCATAAGAGAAGTGATAGATTTAACCCAACTACACTACTCTCATGAACAAATCACAGCAACCCATTCAGATAAATTAATACAATTCACTCGCAAGTGGCAACCATGGAGTAAATGAACAACATTAAATCTATGATAAATTGACCCTTCCTCTTCTCTCCTTATTTCTGAAGAAACTAAGTGCAAACCTGATACATGTACAACACTTATGATACAGTACTACTGAAATCTCATTACAACTACTGATAATGTCCTGTTTTCTTTCTTTTTCTTTCTGTATCCTGTCACTTGAAAACTCAATAGGGGCTGGAGGGGCTGTCATGAGACAGTGTGTTCCCAGATGGGGTGTCTGTGGGGGAAAGCAATGACCTTCGCCTCTTACTAAGTAATTGAATATGCTTATGGAGCTCCGATATACACGTCATTCCAACTCTGGCATCCTTATTCAAATTACTGTATACCTTCATTCAGTTTTTCTATATGACAAATAGTGTTTCCTCTGTTATTATTGTGAAAACTTAATAAAAAACATTAAACAAAAAAATAAATTTAATTTCTTGCCTACAGAGATTTATAAGTATTGAAGTTTGGCGCCATTCCACAAGTGTGCGCAATTTTAACCACTTCAGCCCTTGGCAGGTTTTACCCCTTTCATGTCCAGAGCACTTTTTGCAATTTGGCACTGTGCTGCTTTTACCACTTCAGCCCCAGAAAATTTTACCCCCTTCCTGACCAGAGCACTGCACACAATTTGGCACTGCGTTGCTTTAACTGACAATTGCACTGTACCCAGATGAAATTTATGTCCTTTTTTTCCCACAAATTGAGCTTTCATTTGGTGGTATTTGATCACCTCTGCAGTTTTTATTTTTTGTGCTATAAACAAAAAAAGAGCAACAATTTTGAAAAAAAAAACAATATTTTTTACTTTTTGCTATAATAAATATCCCCCAATTTAAAAAAAAAAAACAAAACAAATTTCTTCAACAGTTTAGGCCAATATATATTCTTCTACATGTTTTTGTAAAAAAAAAAAAAATGCAATAAGCGTATATTGATTGGTTTGTGCAAAAGTCTACAAACTATGGGAAAGATTTATGGCATTTTTATGGCATTTCTATTATTTATTTATTTTTTACTAGTAATGGCGGTGATCTGCGTTTTTTTTTTTTTGCATCGGGTCCCTTGCCGTGCAGCGTCGTGCGTGCGCCCTCTGGTGCCAGAATAAGGGAACGACGTACCTGTATGGGATTTCGCCCAGGGGAGCCATTCTGCCGGAGCATATCTGCACGAGCCGGTTGGGAACTGGTTAACCAGTATTTGCGCGGTCATGCAATGCTGTACACAAATGAAATGTGCGTAATTTTTTCCCACAAATAGAGCTTTCTTTTGGTGGTATTTGATTAACTCTGGGATTTCTTTTTTTTTGCGATATGAATGAGAAAAGACCAAAAATTTTGAAAAAAAAATAATATTTTCTATTTTTGTTATAAAAAAAATCCAATAATCCACCTGGGAGCCTTGGGCCAAACACATGGGTATCTCCCTTATCCCTGGGATACAAGCGTAACAAGTAAGCTTCATCAATGACCCTGCAGCCGACTACCTGCTGGATAGCTCCTAATTCTTACCCCTCCTCTCTTCTTCCTCTCTTTACCTCTTATTCTTTCTTCTTATTTATTTTATAATTTTTTTTTTTGTCAGACCTACATCGCTTAGGTAGGATGTGGACCTCTACTACGTTTTACGTATCAGAGGAGTACAATTGCCTCCAGGTTTTTAAGTGGAAGAGACCCCCTTAGAGGCCCTGAGGATGGGAGCTAATACCATCTCCACACAATCGATGCGCGTTACCCACCATTGCAGGCAGCTGCATTCCAGATGTCCCAGGGTTGCTGTCCCGGCACAGTCTGATCCCTTTGGGGGTGTCGGGGGAGCTCCCTGGGATGTCTGGAACCAGACATTGCAGGGCACGTATATTGTGTGACATCGACTAACCCGCCTCAGAATTTGCACACGGAGCGCTATTTATTTGCTTACCATAGTTGTAAATACCACCAAAAGAAAGCTCTATTTGTGTGAAAAAAAGGACAAAAATATAGGTACAGTGTTGCATGACTGAGTAATTGTCATTCAAAATGTGAGAGCACCGAAAGCTGAAAATTGGTCTGGTTATTAAGGGGGTTTAAGTGCCCAGTGGTCAAGTGGTTAAACAATGCTCAATTGGTACTAAGGGGCCCAAGGTGTGCCAACAAAATATCCTCCACTCCACTGCACCACCACCAGCCTGAACCATTGATACAAGGCAGGATTGATCCATGCTTTCATGTTGTTGATGCCAAATTCTGACCCTACCATCTGAATGTCGCAGCTGAAATCGAGACTCATCAGACCAGGCAATGCTTTTCCAATCTTCTATTGTCCAATTTTGGTGAGCCTGTGTGAATTGTAGCCTCAGTTTCCTGTTCTTACCTGACAGGTGAGGTGCCAAAACTAAACTAAAACCACAACAACCTAACAAATAAATTAACAACTAGGGATGGGCCCGGTGCTCGATGCGAACCCACGTTCGCATCGAGCACCGGGCGTTCGCTCGCCGGGCGAGCCCAGAACTATTTGGCCGCTCGCATCACGTTCGTGTGATGCGAGCGGCCCCGCAATGCATTGCGGCCGGCGCGGCCGGCGCAGTGCATTGCTGGCTGATGATTGGCCAAGCATGCACTGTGACCCCGCATGCTTGGCCAATCACAGCCCCGGAAACTCGAAGAGCCATAATTGGCTACAGGCAGGACGCCTGTAGCCAATTACAGCTCAGGGGCTTTAGTACACGCCCCCCCCCCTATAAAAGGCCGCCACGCCGTCTGCGCCGGTCACATGCTGTTCCGGCGCAGATAGAGCAGGATAGATCTGTGACACTCTGCTGGATTTAGTTAGTTAGAGAGATTTACTTAGAGAGATTGAGTTAGATAGATTCATTTACAAAGATTGATTTAGAAAGAGGGGCTTGTAGTGTGTTCGTGGCAGGCAGGCAGAGCTCCTATATTTTGTTCCCAGAAGCACCTATAGGACTTGTAGTGTGTTCGTGGCAGGCAGGCAGAGCTCCTATATTTTGTTCCCAGAAGCACCTATAGGACTTGTAGTGTGTTCGTGGCAGGCAGGCAGAGCTCCTATATTTTGTTCCCAGAAGCACCTATAGGACTTGTAGTGTGTTCGTGGCAGGCAGGCAGAGCTCCTATATTTTGTTCCCAGAAGCACCTATAGGACTTGTAGTGTGTTCCTGGCAGGCAGGCAGAGCTCCTATATTTTGTTCCCAGAAGCACCTATAGGACTTGTAGTGTGTTCGTGGCAGGCAGGCAGAGCTCCTATATTTTGTTCCCAGAAGCACCTATAGGACTTGAAGTGTGTTAGTCCCATCACACAGAGATCATATATTTTGTTCCCAGAAGCACCTATAGGACTTGAAGTGTGTTAGTCCCATCACACAGAGATCATATATTTTGTTCCCAGAAGCACCTATAGGACTTGAAGTGTGTTAGTCCCATCACACAGAGATCATATATTTTGTTCCCAGAAGCACCTATAGGACTTGAAGTGTGTTAGTCCCATCACACAGAGATCATATATTTTGTTCCCAGAAGCACCTATAGGACTTGAAGTGTGTTAGTCCCATCACACAGAGATCATATATTTTGTTCCCAGAAGCACCTATAGGACTTGAAGTGTGTTAGTCCCATCACACAGAGATCATATATTTTGTTCCCAGAAGCACCTATAGGACTTGAAGTGTGTTAGTCCCATCACACAGAGATCATATATTTTGTTCCCAGAAGCACCTATAGGACTTGAAGTGTGTTAGTCCCATCACACAGAGATCATATATTTTGTTCCCAGAAGCACCTATAGGACTTGAAGTGTGTTAGTCCCATCACACAGAGATCATATATTTTGTTCCCAGAAGCACCTATAGGACTTGAAGTGTGTTAGTCCCATCACACAGAGATCATATATTTTGTTCCCAGAAGCACCTATAGGACTTGAAGTGTGTTAGTCCCATCACACAGAGATCATATATTTTGTTCCCAGAAGCACCTATAGGACTTGAAGTGTGTTAGTCCCATCACACAGAGACCTATATTTTCTTCCCAGAAGCACCTATAGGACTTGAAGTGTGTTAGTCCCATCACACAGAGATCATATATTTTGTTCCCAGAAGCACCTATAGGACTTGAAGTGTGTTAGTCCCATCACACAGAGATCATATATTTTGTTCCCAGAAGCACCTATAGGACTTGAAGTGTGTTAGTCCCATCACACAGAGATCATATATTTTGTTCCCAGAAGCACCTATAGGACTTGAAGTGTGTTAGTCCCATCACACAGAGATCATATATTTTGTTCCCAGAAGCACCTATAGGACTTGAAGTGTGTTAGTCCCATCACACAGAGATCATATATTTTGTTCCCAGAAGCACCTATAGGACTTGAAGTGTGTTAGTCCCATCACACAGAGATCATATATTTTGTTCCCAGAAGCACCTATAGGACTTGAAGTGTGTTAGTCCCATCACACAGAGATCATATATTTTGTTCCCAGAAGCACCTATAGGACTTGAAGTGTGTTAGTCCCATCACACAGAGATCATATATTTTGTTCCCAGAAGCACCTATAGGACTGGAAGTGTGTTAGTCCCATCACACAGACCTATATTTTCTTCCCAGAAGCACCTATAGGACTTGAAGTGTGTTAGTCCCATCACACAGAGATCATATATTTTGTTCCCAGAAGCACCTATAGGACTTGAAGTGTGTTAGTCCCATCACACAGAGATCATATATTTTGTTCCCAGAAGCACCTATAGGACTTGAAGTGTGTTAGTCCCATCACACACCGATCCTATATTTTCTTCCCAGAAGCACCTATAGGACTTGAAGTGTGTTAGTCCCATCACACAGAGATCATATATTTTGTTCCCAGAAGCACCTATAGGACTTGAAGTGTGTTAGTCCCATCACACAGAGATCATATATTTTGTTCCCAGAAGCACCTATAGGACTTGAAGTGTGTTAGTCCCATCACACAGAGATCATATATTTTGTTCCCAGAAGCACCTATAGGACTGGAAGTGTGTTAGTCCCATCACACAGAGATCATATATTTTGTTCCCAGAAGCACCTATAGGACTTGAAGTGTGTTAGTCCCATCACACAGAGATCATATATTTTGTTCCCAGAAGCACCTATAGGACTTGAAGTGTGTTAGTCCCATCACACAGAGATCATATATTTTGTTCCCAGAAGCACCTATAGGACTTGAAGTGTGTTAGTCCCATCACACAGAGATCATATATTTTGTTCCCAGAAGCACCTATAGGACTTGAAGTGTGTTAGTCCCATCACACAGAGATCTATATTTTGTTCCCAGAAGCACCTATAGGACTTGAAGTGTGTTAGTCCCATCACACAGAGATCCTATATTTTGTTCCCAGAAGCACCTATAGGACTTGAAGTGTGTTAGTCCCATCACACAGAGATCCTATATTTTGTTCCCAGAAGCACCTATAGGACTTGAAGTGTGTTAGTCCCATCATCACACAGACCTATATTTTCTTCCCAGAAGCACCCATAGGACTTGAAGTGTGTTAGTCCCATCACACAGAGATCCTATATTTTGTTCCCAGAAGCACCAATAGGACTTGAAGTGTGTTAGTCCCATCACACAGACCTATATTTTCTTCACAGAAGCACCTATAGGACTTCTAGTGTGTTAGTGGCATCACACAGAGATCCTCTATTTTCTTCTCAGCAGCACCCACAGGACTTCTAGTGTGTTAGTGGCATCACACAGAGCTCCTCTATTTTCTTTGCAGAAGCACCCACAGGACTTCTAGTGTGTTAGTGGCATCACACAGAGCTCCTCTATTTTCTTTGCAGAAGCACCCACAGGACTTCTAGTGTGTTAGTGGCATCACACAGAGCTCCTCTATTTTCTTTGCAGAAGCACCCATAGGACTTCTAGTGTGTTAGTGGCATCACACAGAGCTCCTATATTTTCTTCTCAGCAGCACCCACAGGACTTCTAGTGTGTTAGTGGCATCACACAGAGCTCCTCTATTTTCTTTGCAGAAGCACCCATAGGACTTCTAGTGTGTTAGTGGCATCACACAGAGCTCCTCTATTTTCTTCTCAGCAGCACCCACAGGACTTCTAGTGTGTTAGTGGCATCACACAGAGCTCCTCTATTTTCTTTGAGGAAGCACCCATAGGACTTCTAGTGTGTTAGTGGCATCACACCGAGCTCCTATATTTTCTTCTCAGCAGCACCCACAGGACTTCTAGTGTGTTAGTGGCATCACACAGAGCTCCTCTATTTTCTTCTCAGCAGCACCCACAGGACTTCTAGTGTGTTAGTGGCATCACACAGAGCTCCTCTATTTTCTTTGCAGAAGCACCCATAGGACTTCTAGTGTGTTAGTGGCATCACACAGCGCTCCTATATTTTCTTCTCAGCAGCACCCACAGGACTTCTAGTGTGTTAGTGGCATCACACAGAGCTCCTCTATTTTCTTTGCAGAAGCACCCACAGGACTTCTAGTGTGTTAGTGGCATCACACAGAGCTCCTCTATTTTCTTTGCAGAAGCACCCATAGGACTTCTAGTGTGTTAGTGGCATCACACAGAGCTCCTCTATTTTCTTCTCAGCAGCACCCACAGGACTTCTAGTGTGTTAGTGGCATCACACAGAGCTCCTCTATTTTCTTTGCAGAAGCACCCATAGGACTTCTAGTGTGTTAGTGGCATCACACAGAGCTCCTATATATTTCTTCTCAGCAGCACCCACAGGACTACCGACTACAATGGCTGGAAGACCGCCAAGGGGAGGCAGAGCGTGCAGAGCCAAGAACACAGGGCAGGCAGGCTCTGTTTCTAGTGGACGTGGCCGTGGACGTGGACGTGGTCGTGCATCGTCATCAGCACGTGGCCATGGGACACGCGCGTCTTTGTTTTCGGCAGCTGGACATGTGGAGCCGCATCATGCTGAAGGCTTGGTAGAATGGATGACCAAGCCCTCCTCATCCTCCTCATCCTCTCTCACCCAGGCTCAGGGTACTGGCAGAGCATCATCAGCCACCCCTTCCCTAGACCCACCATGTCCTCCTGAGGAGTCCCCCGAACTCTTTGAGCACAGTGTTGGGTACATGCTCCAGGAGGATGCCCAACGATTCGAAGGCTCGGATGATGATACCCAGCTTGAGGAATCTGGCAGTACTGTTCCACCAGCTGCAGCTTACTGCCAGGTTTGCTCTAGTGGTGAAGAGGGAGGGGATGATGAGGTCACTGACTCCACGTGGGTGCCTGAAGGGAGAGAGGATGAGGAGGAGGACGAGGAGGAGGAGGATGCGGCGTCACATGTCCAACGAGGCAGGATGCCCCCTGGAGGCCAGGTAGAGGCCAGCACAGCAACTGTACAACACCGCAGAGCTCCGCCTGTGCAGGGCGCTGCCTCTGCACGTTATCACAAAAGTTCTTTGGTGTGGGCCTTTTTTGAGACGAGTGCATCAGATCGCACCACTGCTATTTGCAATATTTGTCTCAAGCGTATCTCGCGTGGCCAAAACATCAGCCGCTTGGGCACCACAAGCATGACCAGACATATGGCGACCTGCCATGCAGCTCGTTGGCAGGCACACATAAAAGACCCACACCAAAGAACTAAGCGGACCTCTCCTTGCTCCTCCTCAGCTGGGATCTCCATCCCCACTACACCTTCAGTCCTCTCTGAAAGCTGCTCTGAGAGGACTGAAGGTGTAGAATTAGGTGTGTCACAACCAAGTACTTGCAGTACACCGACGTCCGATTGCAGCAGGCAAATTTCCCTGCCCCAGCTGCTGGACCGTAGAAAGAAGTACACTCCCAGCCATCCACATGCCCAGCGGTTGAATGCTAGCCTGGCTAAATTGCTAGCACTTCAACTGCTGCCTTTTCAGTTGGTAGACTCGGCCCCCTTCCGTGAGTTTGTTCAATGTGCGGTTCCTCAGTGGCAGGTTCCCAAACGCCACTTTTTCTCACGGAAGGCGATTCCGTCTCTCTACCGGCATGTGGAGGGCAATGTCCATGCCTCGCTGGACAGGGCGGTCAGCGGTAAGGTGCATATTACCGCTGACTCATGGTCCAGCAGGCATGGACAGGGACGGTACCTTTCTTTCACGGCCCATTGGGTCACTCTATTGGCAGCTGGGAGGGATGCAGGACAAGGTGCAGTAGTGTTGGAGGTTGTTCCGCCACCACGCCTCCAAAACGCTACTACTGCTACTGGTTGTGACACACCTCTCTCCTCCACCCCCTCCTCTTCTTCTTCCTCCAGTGCTCTGTCCTTGGAACCAGCGGTGCTCCGTAGGCGTACAAGGGGCTACGCAAGTACGCAGGCAAAAAGATGCCATGCCGTGCTTGCGCTGGTGTGTTTGGGGGACAGGAGCCACACTGGGCCAGAGGTTCTGGCAGCTCTGCAGGGGCAGGCCGAGAGGTGGTTGACGCCACGTCAGCTTAAGCCAGGAATGGTCGTTTCTGACAATGGCACCAACCTCCTCTCCGCCCTGCGACAGGGGCAGCTCACCCATGTGCCCTGCATGGCTCACGTCCTCAACCTGGTGGTGCAGCGGTTCTTGGGCAGGTTCCCAGGCTTACAGGATGTCCTGAGGCAGGCCAGGAAAGTCTGTGTGCATTTCCGCCGATCTTATAATGCCAGTGCTCGGCTGACTGAGCTGCAAAAGGAGCTGAACCTGCCCAAGAACCGCCTAATATGTGACATGCCCACCAGGTGGAACTCAACGTTGGCCATGCTGCAGCGACTGCACACGCAGCAGAGGGCCATCAATGAGTACCTTTGCGACTATGGCACCAGGACAGGGTCAGGGGAGCTTGGTTTTTTTTCCCCACGTCAGTGGAGCATGATCAGGGATGCATGCACTGTCCTCTCACCATTTGAGGAGGCCACGAGGATGGTGATCAGTGACAGTGCATGCATCAGTGACACTGTCCCTCTTGTCCACCTGTTGGAGCATACGCTGCGTGGGATAATGGACAGGGCACTTGAGGCAGAACAGAGGCAGGAAGAGGAGGACTTCCTTGCCTCTCAAGGCCCCCTTTATCCGGACAGTGTTCCTTCTGTCCCACCCATCACACAGGAAGAGGATGAGGAGGAGGAGGAGGAGGAGGAGGAGGAGGATTGTGTGAGCATGGAGGTGGAGCCTGGCACTCAGCATCAGCAGCAGCAGTCTTTTAGGGATGATGTACAGTCCCAACCAACCAGTGGACTTGTACGTGGCTGGGAGGAGGTGGCTGGCGATCATGTCATCCTCAGTGACCCAGAAGACTCCGGACCGAATGCCTCAGCTAACCTACGCTGCATGGCCTCCCTGATCCTGCAAAGCCTGCGGAAGGATCCTCGTGTTCTTCGGATCAAGGAGAGGGACCATTACTGGCTGGCCACTCTCCTTGATCCGCGGTACAAGGGTAAGGTTGCGGACCTTATCTTGCCGTCGCAGAGGGAGCAGAGGATGAGACATCTCAGGGAGGCCTTGCAGAAAGGTCTGTGCAACGCGTTCCCAGAAACTGGGAGGCTACAAACTCCTGGTCCTGGGCGACGAGTTGCTGAGGCTTCGGTCAGTAGCAGAAGGAGCGGTGGGGAAGGTGGACGTCTGACCGATGCGTGCAGACAATTTTTTAGTCCGCAGCCCCAAGGTATGATCGGTTCCAGCAACCATCGCCAGCGTCTGATATACATGGTGCAGGAATACCTTGGGGCAAGGTCAGACTTGGACACCTTTCCCACCGAAAATCCTCTGGCTTACTGGGTCCTGAGGATGGATCACTGGCCAGAGCTTGCACAGTATGCAATTGAGCTACTGGCCTGTCCTGCCTCCAGCGTTCTTTCCGAACGCACATTCAGTGCTGCTGGAGGATTTGTCACCGATCATAGGGTGCGCCTGTCCACCGCCTCGGTTGATCGACTGACCTTCATCAAAATGAATAAGTCTTGGATCACCACCAGCTACCAGGCACCTGAGGCGGATATAACCGAATAATTTTTAATATCACATCCCTTCAAGACTGCCTATGCTGATGCTGAGTGACTGTCCTCTTATGTTCACTGACTATCCTCTTCCTCCTCCTCAATGATCCATGCCACCACACCAGTGCCTAAGGCACAATTTTTCAGGCCCTGTTTAACAGGGGCGGGTACATACAATTTTTTAAAAAAATGCTTCGCAACACGTGTGACTGCTGTGCTCCAAGTACAGTATCTGTGAGGGGTTGCAGTGTTGTGGCACCAGCACCAGTGCCTAAGGCACAATTTTTCAGCCCCTGTTTAACAGGGGCGGGTAATTACAATTTTTTAAAAAAATGCTTCGCAACACGTGTGACTGCTGTGCTCCAAGTACAGTATCTGTGAGGGGTTGCAGTGTTGTGGCACCAGCACCAGTGCCTAAGGCACAATTTTTCAGCCCCTGTTTAACAGGGGCGGGTAATTACAATTTTTTAAAAAAATGCTTCGCAACACGTGTGACTGCTGTGCTCCAAGTACAGTATCTGTGAGGGGTTGCAGTGTTGTGGCACCAGCACCAGTGCCTAAGGCACAATTTTTCAGCCCCTGTTTAACAGGGGCGGGTAATTACAATTTTTTAAAAAAATGCTTGCAACACGTGTGACTGCTGTGCTCCAAGTACAGTATCTGTGAGGGGTTGCAATGTTGTGGCACCAGCACCAGTGCCTAAGGCACAATTTTTCAGCCCCTGTTTAACAGGGGCGGGTAATTACAATTTTTTAAAAAAATGCTTCGCAACACGTGTGACTGCTGTGCTCCAAGTACAGTATCTGTGAGGGGTTGCAGTGTTGTGGCACCAGCACCAGTGCCTAAGGCACAATTTTTCAGCCCCTGTTTAACAGGGGCGGGTAATTACAATTTTTTAAAAAAATGCTTTGCAACACGTGTGACTGCTGTGCTCCAAGTACAGTATCTGTGAGGGGTTGCAGTGTTGTGGCACCAGCACCAGTGCCTAAGGCACAATTTTTCAGGCCCTGTTTAACAGGGGCGGGTAATTACAAATCTTGATCTAATAGTTCACAGCAGGGCCCATTCCTGCGCCCACCAAGAGTAACTATGAGGGCCTACAGTCTTGTGGCAACACCGTCCACCACCACCGCCAAAGGCCCAATTTTTCTGCCCAGTTCATCAGGTGCTTGCAATTACAAATCTTGATCTAATAACACACAGCAGGGCCCATTCCTGCGCCCACCAAGAGTAACTGTGAGAGCTTACAGTCTTGTGGCAACACCGTCCACCACCACCGCCAAAGGCCCAATTTTTCTGCCCTGTTCATCAGGTGCTTGCAATTACAAATCTTGATCTAATAACTCACAGCAGGGCCCATTCTTGCGCCCACCAAGAGTAACTGTGAGAGCTTACAGTCTTGTGGCAACACCGTCCACCACCACCGCCAAAGGCCCAATTTTTCTGCCCTGTTCATCAGGTGCTTGCAATTACAAATCTTGATCTAATAACTCACAGCAGGGCCCATTCTTGCGCCCACCAAGAGTAACTGTGAGAGCTTACAGTCTTGTGGCAACACCGTCCACCACCACCGCCAAAGGCCCAATTTTTCTGCCCTGTTCATCAGGTGCTTGCAATTACAAATCTTGATCTAATAACTCACAGTAGGGCCCATTCCTGCGCCCACCAAGAGTAACTGTGAGAGCTTACAGTCTTGTGGCAACACCGTCCACCACCACCACCACCACCACCCCCAATTTTTCTGCCCTGTTCAACAGGTGCATGCAATTACAAATCTTGATCTATTAACTCACAGCAGGGCCCATTCCTGTGCCCACCAGTCTTGTGGCTACACCAACATCTAATAGGGCAAATTTCTGCAGAGTATATACGCCAGGCCCCTACTTTCAAACATCCAACTTACAAACGACTCCTACTTGCAAATGGAAAGAGAAAACAGGAAGTGAGAGGAAATCTACCCCTAGGAAGGGAAATTCTATCCTGTTAGATTTAATTTGGGAAAAAGGTATCTCCTCTCTACTGATACTTTATCACCAATCCTTGTTTCAATTAAAACCCCACTTTTTCCAAAAACATTTGTCATTGGGACGGAAAGTGAGGTGACATGTTCTGAACAGATGTGCAAAGACAGCAAATGTTACAGGGGTGATAACCCCTCCCTATGTTCTCCAAAAAGCTTAAAAATAGATTTTTTTGGGATGGAGCTACACTTCATAATGTACCTGTTCAGATTCTACTTAAGAACAAACCTAAAGCCGCAAGTGGTTTTAAATGGCTTCTTTTTTTCCTTTACAAATGACATTTTGTGCAAGGACAGTTCTAAACACGGGAAACACATGCCACTTCACAGGCATACTTTAGACACCCCCCAGGTACCATATTTAAAGGAAAATTTCACTTTTTTTTTTTTCACTTTATGCATCATTAAAATGACTGCTCCCGAAAAAAACGTTAGTTTTTAAAAGTTCTTTTTGCATTGATATATGTCCCCTGGGGCAGGACCCGGGTCCCCAAACCTGTTTTATGACATTAACATGCATATTGGCCGTTGTAATTAGCACTTTTGATTTCGAACGTTCGCGTCCATTATAACGTATAGGGTTCGAAAATTCGCGCAAACTTTCGGTCGGTTCGAAGGTTCTGGTGCGAACCGAACCCGGGGGTGTTCGGCTCATCCCTAGCCGGGACTTTAGACCGGAATACAGGTGACCATTTCACCCCTACACACCAGCACATCTTAACCACTTCAGCCCCGGACCATTTGGCTGGCCAAAGACCAGAGCACTTTTTGTGATTCGGCACTGCGTCGATTTAACTGAAAATTGTGCGGTCGTGTGACGTGGCTCCCAAACAAAACTGACGTCCTTTTTTTCCCACAAATAGAGCTTTATTTTGGTGGTATTTGATCACCTCTGCGGTTTTTATTTTTTGCGCTATAAACAAAAAAAAGAGCGACAATTTTGAAAAAAAAACACATTATTTTTTACTTTTTGCTATAATAAATATCCCCAAAAGCATATAAAAAAAACATTTTTTTCCTCAGTTTAGACCGATAAATATTCTTCTACATATTTTTGGTAAAAAAAATAAAAAAATTGTTTATTGATTGGTTTGTGCAAAAGTTATAGTATCTACAAATAGGGGATAGTTTTATGGCATTTTTATTAATAATTTTTTTTAAAAATAGTAATGGCGGTGATCAGCGATTTTTATCATGACTGCGACATTATGGCGGACACATCGGACAATTTTGACACATTTTTGGGACCATTTACATTTATACAGCGATCAATTCGATTAAAAATGCACTGAATACTGTAATGCACTGCATACCGGCAAGCGGTTAATGTGGTTTTTATATATATTGTATGTGAGTGTACTGTGATGAGTTTAAGTTGCCATTAAATTTTTTATAAACGGAATTACACTAATGCATGCCTCTATTATTCCCTGTATGCGTATGAGGTGATATTTGAAATACCAGACGGAAGTTGTGGCTTTATTGATCGACGTTCTTACCAGGAGGTGGAGTGAATATGGGATCTATGCTTACCATTAACCAACCATTATATGGATGATGACCATCTAAGCTGTTACCATTTACTACAGGCTTGTTTTTAAAGCCCTTAAGGTGAGGGCACACCTGAAGGGGAAGAGTGTACATTGCATGAAGACACCATTTGTTTAACTTTTATCCTTGATATTCTCATGGACTTTTTTTGTTTGCAAATTAATATTGAGGACTGTATATATATATACACTGAGCACTTGCACTTTATTTATACATTTATTATTACTGAGCACTTGCGCTGTAATTGGGGATAGTTTACATAATATCATATTATCTGTCTACTATTATTTTTAAAGTTTTAGCATATTGTATATATTTGCTACTCGGTTATATACAAATGGATAAAGCTGCGCCAAAAAATTAATAACACATAAATGAAACGAAAAAAGCACAAATAACCAGATAATTATGTGCAAAAAAGGAAAATGAAGTGCATACACAACGTAACTATAGAAGAATACACAGAATGTAATAAATAAAGTCCAGTGAGGACCACATTAGTCCTGATTATATGTCTTCTTTAGTAAAAAGCCTGGTTGTATATAGTGGTCAGACTTGTAGTTTTGTGGCATATAAAGCACCGCTGTGACAAGCATGCAAGAGTTCTGTGCAATCCCATCCACCTTTTGAATTTGGCGCTTACCAGATGGCTAATAGTAAAAGGCACTGCTTATGAAGCCTGCAACTTCCCAGGTAAGGAGGTAACTGATGGGACCGATCAAATCAGGGACAACCAATCCAAAGAAAAGAGGGACCTCCACAACCTCCGCTCCGCTCAAGGACATCCAACTGGTTATCTTCCCTTATACGGTGTGCCGTGGCTTCTGCTTATCTCTTATTTTCACATCCAGCATTGAGTCTCATAGATGCTTGCGTCAGTAGATGTCAGGTAAATGCATGCCTAATGACATTTACAAAGTACTAAAACTTAGCACGTCCCGTCGATACAGTATCGACGGGACGTGCTAAGTTTTAGTACTTTGTAAATGTCATTAGGCATGCATTTACCTGACATCTACTGACGCAAGCATCTATGAGACTCAATGCTGGATGTGAAAATAAGAGATAAGCAGAAGCCACGGCACACCGTATAAGGGAAGATAACCAGTTGGATGTCCTTGAGCGGAGCGGAGGTTGTGGAGGTCCCTCTTTTCTTTGGATTGGTTGTCCCTGATTTGATCGGTCCCATCAGTTACCTCCTTACCTGGGAAGTTGCAGGCTTCATAAGCAGTGCCTTTTACTATTAGCCATCTGGTAAGCGCCAAATTCAAAAGGTGGATGGGATTGCACAGAACTCTTGCATGCTTGTCACAGCGGTGCTTTATATGCCACAAAACTACAAGTCTGCCCACTATATACAACCAGGCTTTTTACTAAAGAAGACATATAATCAGGACTAATGTGGTCCTCACTGGACTTTATTTATTACATTCTGTGTATTCTTCTATAGTTATGTTGTGTATGCACTTCATTTTCCTTTTTTGCACATAATTATCTGGTTATTTGTGCTTTTTTCGTTTCATTTATGTGTTATTAATTTTTTGGCGCAGCTTTATCCATTTGTATATTTTGTGTGTTAGTATCCCACTTCTAGCAGCAGCCTTTTAGGTTAGGATTTTATTAATTTTTCCCCTAATATTTTTTAGCGCGGTTTATTTGTTTTTATTTTACTCGGTTATATGTTCATTTTAACGCCGCACATTGGTTATATATGTCCACTAGACATGTGCGATTAGCTTCGTACAAATTTCCGGAAATTCGTACGAATTTGTACATTTGGGAGGATCCGAAATACAAATGCATACAAATTTTGTACGAAATACGAAATTTAGTTTACGAACTTCAGATCCAAATTCCGCTACAACAGAATCGGTCAGAATGTTCGTTAATTATGATTATTCGCTATGATGAAGTTAAAAACCCCAGGAAGCACAGCACAGGGATGGTGGGAGCCCCTCATAATGATAAATTCATCATAACGAACATTCATAATTGTTACAAAAAGTTTACGAACCTAAGGAAAATTCGTACCTAATTCAATTCGTATGGATCCGAATTGAATTTCGGACATGAATTACGAAATACAAATACATTTTAATACGAAACGGAACGAAAACAAATTTATTGACGGCGCACATGTCTATTGTCCACCTGCTTCAAGGTTCGATGTGTAAGTGGTCAAACTTACAAAATCTGCAGGGTATCAAATAATTGTTTTCCTGACTGTACGTATGACCGTAATAGTTCACTATTTTCTTGAAAATGACTTGACTTGGGTTCAGGTCAACGATGAGTTTGACCTGAAACTCATCGTTAATGATTAGGGGCATAAAGTTATCATAACATCTCTCTATATTCATAATGGCAACATTCTACTCCAGGACATGTAAAAATATCTGACATTTAAAATAATCTTTTTGTATGCTTTACTAAAATGTAATGGTGTAGATGCCTTGCTTAGACACAAATATATGAATAAAAAGGAAGCTTACCCTGGCCATAGGTTTCCCCCTGAGTCTTATACTTTCAGTAACAGAGTTCATGAGGCGTATCAAAGTGGGATCGTCAAATTCAAACCTGTGATTTAGTAGCATGGAAACTATTATATTAGCCACTGCAGCATTAAGGATGGTTCTATTTTCAAATGGCTTCCCTAAAATAAAAAAAGAAATGCAAAATTAACAATATTTTTTGTAAAAAATAGAGAAAAAAAAGCAGGCATTTAGCTGGAAGTTTCTTACAGAGGTAAGTATAAATTATACCCTTGTGTATATTGTTTACTGAAGTTTTCTTAACATTTGGTTTCACTTATAACTGCTACAGAATATGAGGTGCCATCTGTTGCTATTGAAAATATTCCCTTATCATTTAAGACTGCAGCTAGCCATCTTGGGCGCTTTCTGTTAAAGGAGGCCTATTGTTTACAGAACACAATAGCTCAAGGTGAAATTTACAGTTTCATTGACAGACAGTGTGCATGAAAGGAAGTGTTTATTGCTGTGCTGTCTTTTTAGCTAACCAATTATTGCGTTGAGAATCTTTTGTCATATGTTTATTTGTAAATCAAAGATTGTTTAGCTATAGTAAATATATGAAAAAAAAAAAAAACACTTAAACATAATTAATACAAAACTATTACAATTTCACACCAATGTCAATGAAAACTTCAAACTAAGAACTTAAACAAAGTATTAAAAAGTAAAAAAATATATATTTTTTTAATTTAGAAACTCTAGTAAAGTGTATACGTTCTTAGAATGGGTAATTTGTATTTTATTTAATTGTTGCAACACTTAGCCACTTAAAGACCACCGACCACATATAAACTGTGGCAGGGCAGCACTATTGCGTGAAATCACGTACCTGTACATCATTTCATGCAATAGACACTGTGGGCACGCGCGTGCGCCCATTGGACAGAGGGGGAGCCAATCAACGGCTCGGCGGACATCGATGATCTGCCTATGTAAACAAGGCAATGTCGCAGTCTTGCTAAAAATCAGTGATCGCCGCCATTACTAGTAAAAAAAAATGTAAAACTTGAAAAGCTATAAAACTATCCCATAGTTTGTAGATGCGATAACTTTTATGCAAACCAATCAATATACGCTTATTGTTTTTTTTTTTTACCAAAAATATGTAGCAGAATACATATTGCCTTAAATTTTAGATGAAATTTGAATTTTTTAAAATAATTTATTAGATATGTCTAATAGCAGAAAGTAAAAAATATTGTTTTTTTTTTTTTCCACATTTTTGCTCTTTTTTTTTTGTTTAACCACTTTCAGACCGGACCAATTTGCAGCCAAAGGACCAGGCCCCTTTTTGCGATTCGGCACTGCGTTGCTTTAACTGACAATTGCGCGGTCGTGCGACGTGGCTCCCAAACAAAATTGACGTCCTTTTTTTCCCACAAATAGAGCTTTCTTTTGGTGGTATTTGATCGCCCCTGCGGTTTTTATTTTTTGCGCTATAAACAAAAATAGAGCGACAAATTTGAAAAAAATGCATTATTTTTTACTTTTTGCTATAATAAATATCCCCCAAAAATATATTAAAAAACATTTTTTTCCTCAGTTTAGGCCGATACGTATTCTTCTACATATTTTTGGAAAAAAAATCGCAATAAGCGATTATTGATCGGTTTGCGCAGAAGTTATAGCGTTTACAAGATAGGGGATAGTTTTATAGCATTTTTATTAATAATTTTTTTTTATTAGTAATGGCAGAGATCTGCGATTTTTTTTGTGACTGCGACATTATGGCGGACACATCGGACATTTTTGACAAATTTTTGGGACCATTGTCATTTTTACAGCAATTAATGCTATTTAAATGCATTGATTCCTGTAAAAATGACACTGGCAGTGAAGGGGTTAACCACAAGGGGGCAGTGTAGGGGTTAAGTAGGCCTAGGGGTGTGTTTCTTACTGTGGGGGGGCGTGGCTGTCAGCTAGTGAATGCTGATCTCTGCTCCAATCACAGGGAGCAGAGATCGGCGTCACTAGTTGCTAGGCAGAACGGGGAGATGCTGTTTATCTCGGCATCTCCCCGTTCAGCCGTCCCGTGAGACGATCGCGGATGTCCCCGCGCCGATCGAGTCCGGGGGTCCCGAACGGCGCAGGAGCGCGCCGCTCCCGGCGCGCTCCCGATGGCACGGACAGGCAGAAAGGAGGGACTTATATATACGCCCTCCTGCCTGTACGTGCCATTCTGTCGACGTACATCTGTGTGCGCCGGTCGGCAAGTGGTTAAAGCGCACAAAATAAAAACCACAGAGGTGATCAAATACTACCAAAGGAAAGCTCTATTTGTGGCAAAAAAAGGACATTAATTTACTTTGGGTACAGCGATGAAACGACCACGCAATTGTCAGTTAAAATAACGCAGTGCAGTATCGCAAAAAATGGCCTGGTCATTAAGGGGGTAAAACCTTCCGGGGCTGAAGAGGTTAACTGGCTTTAGTTAACCACTTTGTGCTTATACTTCAGTGTAAACAATATATTTAAATAAAACTTCAGAAACATGGAAGAAGTGACAGTATACCATTATGGCTGGCAAAGTTACACAGCTGTTTGCTATGTTTCCAAATTATTATGCAAAGAATTTTTGCTCATGCACAGATAATTAGGTTGCATGGCAATCTGTATTGCACTATATACCTCAAGTGATATGGTCATGTTAGCGCATAGCTTATCATAATTGGCTATAGGACTGTGGCAGCCAAATGCCCCGTACACGCGGTCGGACATTCCGACCACAAAATCCGTCTGATTTTTTCAGACGGATTTTGGCCGAGTGCATACACACGGTTGTCGGAAAATCCGATCGTTTGGAACGAGGTGATGTACAAAACGTACAACAGGACTACGTAGAGGCCAGTAGCCAATAGCTTTCGTCTCCAAATTTTTTTGGAGCGTCAGAATTCTCGACACACGATCGGAAAAAGTCTGATCGGATTTTGTTGTCGGAAAATTTTAGATCCTGCTCTCAAACTTTCCGACGGAAAAAGTCCGATAGAGCCCACACACGATCTGATTTTTGGACAACATAATCCGATTTTTTCCGTCGGAATGTCCGACCGTGTGTACGGGGCATAAGTGTTTCATTGCTCTGAGATTATGGGGTTAAGGCAAATAGGCTGTTCACTTTGCAAGGGAAGATACACTTTGCAAGAGTATTTCTTCAGAACTTAGTGAATGTGATGAAGTTTCACTTTGCAAAGAACACACAATCATATGCAAGGAAATAAAACACAGCATCTTTGCCTGCACATGATTGGATGATGGAAGTTAACAGAGCTTCTTCCCATTCACTAAGCTTGCTGACAAATTCCCTTACAAAGTGCAACTTCCCTTGCAAAATGAACAGCCTGTTTGCCTTGTAATCCCCCATGTGAACTAGGCTTAAATATGAAAGTAAAACTGAATGTGTTCCATAAATCTCTGATACAGCTGTCAGGAAGAGCCCTTCTACAAAGGAAGAGCTGGGATAGGGAGTGACCATTGAAGACCAGAGCAGACAGGAAGCTGGAGTATGCTCACTGAGGCTACAAAACTATATGAAGGTATGACAAGACAGATTATTATGCTTCTATATAGTGCTTCTAAAAGAAAACATGAATGCTCTTCTCTTTTTTTATATTTTTAGATCTCACTTCTTATTTGCAAATGGGGTCGTCACGGATCAAATGCGGGAACCCCCGGCACATTGTAACTGATGGCGGCCCCACTGCAAGTGTGAATGGGGCCTTGAAGTTTACAAGTAAAAAAATAAAAACATATCATTTTAACTTTTAAAGTAGACAATTGAAAATAAAATGAACTCAAAACATTCAAATTTCTGTATCAAATAAAAAATAAAAATCTCACAAAAAAATATAAGAATAACATCTTACCTCCATAGGATCTAAAGGTTTGCACTAAGCATTCAGCTTCTTCATTAATCGTGTCTTCTATACCTTTCTTCCCCATTCCATAATCTCGGAGAGTTGATAGAGTGAATCTTCTCATTGCCTTCCAGCTTTCTCCATTGGAAAATACGATTCCTGATAGAAAGAATACATATCAGAAACATTTTCCTATTTACATAATGTTAAAAAGAGAACTGAGTTATTAAAAATCTCACACCAAAACGTGTGGAATCATAAATACATGTTTTACATTACACCAATCAATAATATTGACCAAAATTTGCTCAAAATTTTTTGGTGAACCATCACCCAGTGTACAAATACAAATTAGTACAAATTCACTAAAGATTTGACCAAGATTCACACAGTGAAAATATAATTCCTTGATATTCAGCAACATCTGTTTTTCAATAGTGAAAGATCACAGTTTCAGCATTATGGAGAGTTGTCTGATAATTCACCTGCAGACTGCATTCACACCTGAGCGTAGCTTTTCAGGCAGAAAATCGCACGAATTGCGGCGTTTTTTGCGGCGTTTTTTACCGCGATTTGCGGCGTTTTTTACCGCGATTCGCGGCGTTTTTTACCGCGATTTGCCGCGAATTTTGTGCAGAGCAAAAGGTCACCAATGTAAAAAGAATAAAAACGCCCAAATCTGCCCGATTCGTGCGACAAAAAAGGGTCCGGAACTTGTTTGAGCTTCAGGCGTAGGGCTTCAGGCGTTTTGGAGTGGAGATGTGAACCATCTCCATAGAGAATAATGTATTTTTTCCCCTCTAGCGTTTTGTAGCTTCAGGCTTCAAGCTACAAAACGCTCAGGTGTGAATGCAGCCTAAATTTGATTCCTTACTGATACTCTACATGTATTATTCAGTCATTTGATGTCAGTTGTGTTTGCCTTGTGTACATTCATGCTATTGTAAAAATAGGGAATGTTATTGAGGAATGCCAGGTAAATTTAATCAAATCTCACTTGGATGAATGCTTGATAATTGGGTAATTGCTTAGTGAATCCTTAACAATTAGCCACCTGTATGTTGATTGTTAGAAAATTGTTAAGAAAAATAAGATCATGGCAACCGGTTCCATCAATTCCTGGCAACTGGTCTTATCAATTCCTGGAAACAATGACAGATTTGATCTTCTTAGTCTCCAAGATCACGGCAGACGGTGACTGTAGCCATGAAATTAAGAGACGCTTGCTTCTTGGGAGGAAAGCAATGGCAAACCTAGACAACATTATAAAAAGCAGAGATATCACCCTACTGACAAAGTGCCGTATAGTCAAATCTATGGTATTCCCAGTAGTAACCTACAGCTGTGAAAGTTGGACCATAAGGAAGGCTGAACGCCGAAGAATTGATTCTTTTGAACTATGGGGTTGGAGAAGACTCTTGAAAGTCCCTTGGATGACAAGGCCTGACACCCCCCCCCCCCCCCCAGTGTGTGGCACCCGGGGCATCCCACACATCTGAATAATGCTTGGCTGGGGTTGCTGGGCAGGTGGGGCCCCCCGGGCAACTGCCCAGCGTGGCAGGTGGCCTGGTCTGATGAATCATGTTTTCTTTTACATCATGTGGCTGGCCAGGTGCATGTGCGTCACTTACCTGAGAGATGGCACCAGGATGCTTTATAACAAGGCAATTCGGCAGAATCAGTGTGATGCTTTGGACAATAATCTGATGGGAAACCTTGGGTTCTGCCATTCATGTGGATGTTACTTTGGTGTTCATGCCTCAATGGGTCAGGGCTGTTTTAGCAAAAGGGGGCCATATTCAATATTAGGTGGGTGGTCATAATGTTATGGCTGATCTATATACAGTATCTCACAAGTGAGTACACCCCTCACATTTTTGTAAATATTTTATTCTATCTTTTCATGTGACAACACTGAAGAAGTGACACTGTACACTGTACACTGTACAATGTACAGCTTGTATAACCGCTGGCAACAAAAGTGAGTACACCCCTAAGTGAAAATGTCCAAATTGGGCCCATTTAGCCATTTTCACTCCCTGGTGTCATGTGACTCATTGGTGTTACAAGGTCTCAGGTGTGAATGGGGAGCATGTGTGTTAAATTTGGTGTTATCACTCTCACTCTCTCATACTGGTCACTGGAAGTTCAACATGGCACCTCATGGCAAAGAACTCTCTGAGGATCTGAAAAAAAGAATTGTTGCTCTACATAAAGATGGCCTAGGCTAAAATAAGTTTGCCAAGACCCTGAAACTGAGCTGCAGCACGGTGGCCAAGACCATACAGTGGTCTAACAGGACAGGTTCAACTCAGAACAGGCCTTGCCATGGTCGAACAAAGAAGTTGAGTGCACGTGCTCAGCGTTATATCCAAAGGTTGTCTTTGGGAAATAGACATATGAGTGCTGCCAGCATTGCTGCAGAGGTTGAATGGGTGGGGGGTCAGCCTGTCAGTGCTCAGACCATACGCTGCACACTGCAGTAAATTGGTCTGCATGGCTGTGGTCCCAGAAGGAAGCCTCTTCTAAAGATGATGCACAAAAAACCCCACAAGCAGTTTGCTGAAGACAAGCAGACTAAGGACATGGATTACTGGAACCATGTCCTGTGGTCTGATGAGACCAAGATAAACGTATTTGTTTAAGATGGTGCCAAGCCTGTGTGGTGGCAACCAAGTGAGGAGTACAAAGACAAGTGTGTCTTGCCTACAGTTCATTGAGGGAACCATAAATGCCAACATGTACTGTGACTAGGGATGGGCCCGGTGCTCGATGCGAACCCACGTTCGCATCGAGCACCGGGCGTTCGCTCGCTCGGCGAGCCCAGAACTATTTTGGCCGCTCGCATCACGTTCGTGTGATGCGAGCGGCCCCGCAATGCATTGCGGCCGGCGCGGCCGGCGCAGTGCATTGCTGGCTGATGATTGGCCAAGCATGCACTGTGACCCCGCATGCTTGGCCAATCACAGCCCCGGAAACTCGAAGAGCCATAATTGGCTACAGGCAGGACGCCTGTAGCCAATTACAGCTCAGGGGCTGTAGTACACCCCCCCCTATAAAAGGCCGCCACGCCGTCTGCGCCGGTCACATGCTGTTCCGGCGCAGATAGAGCAGGCTAGATCTGTGACACTCTGCTGGATTTAGTTAGTTAGAGAGATTTACTTAGAGAGATTTACTTAGAGAGATTGAGTTAGATAGATTCATTCATTTAGATTGATTTAGAAAGAGGGGCTTGTAGTGTGTTCGTGGCAGGCAGGCAGAGCTCCTATATTTTGTTCCCAGAAGCACCTATAGGACTTGTAGTGTGTTCGTGGCAGGCAGGCAGAGCTCCTATATTTTGTTCCCAGAAGCACCTATAGGACTTGTAGTGTGTTCGTGGCAGGCAGGCAGAGCTCCTATATTTTGTTCCCAGAAGCACCTATAGGACTTGTAGTGTGTTCCTGGCAGGCAGGCAGAGCTCCTATATTTTGTTCCCAGAAGCACCTATAGGACTTGTAGTGTGTTCCTGGCAGGCAGGCAGAGCTCCTATATTTTGTTCCCAGAAGCACCTATAGGACTTGTAGTGTGTTCCTGGCAGGCAGGCAGAGCTCCTATATTTTGTTCCCAGAAGCACCTATAGGACTTGTAGTGTGTTCCTGGCAGGCAGGCAGAGCTCCTATATTTTGTTCCCAGAAGCACCTATAGGACTTGTATTGTGTTCCTGGCAGGCAGGCAGAGCTCCTATATTTTGTTCCCAGAAGCACCTATAGGACTTGTAGTGTGTTCCTGGCAGGCAGGCAGAGCTCCTATATTTTGTTCCCAGAAGCACCTATAGGACTTGAAGTGTGTTAGTCCAATCACACAGAGATCATATATTTTGTTCCCAGAAGCACCTATAGGACTTAAAGTGTGTTAGTCCAATCACACAGAGATCATATATTTTGTTCCCAGAAGCACCTATAGGACTTGAAGTGTGTTAGTCCAATCACACAGAGATCATATATTTTGTTCCCAGAAGCACCTATAGGACTTGAAGTGTGTTAGTCCCATCACACAGACCTATATTTTCTTCCCAGAAGCACCTATAGGACTTGAAGTGTGTTAGTCCAATCACACAGAGATCTTATATTTTGTTCCCAGAAGCACCTATAGGACTTGAAGTGTGTTAGTCCCATCACACAGAGATCATATATTTTCTTCCCAGAAGCACCTATAGGACTTGAAGTGTGTTAGTCCCATCACACAGAGATCATATATTTTCTTCCCAGAAGCACCTATAGGACTTGAAGTGTGTTAGTCCCATCACACAGAGATCATATATTTTCTTCCCAGAAGCACCTATAGGACTTGAAGTGTGTTAGTCCAATCACACAGAGATCATATATTTTGTTCCCAGAAGCACCTATAGGACTTGAAGTGTGTTAGTCCCATCACACAGAGATCATATATTTTCTTCCCAGAAGCACCTATAGGACTTGAAGTGTGTTAGTCCCATCACACAGAGATCATATATTTTGTTCCCAGAAGCACCTATAGGACTTGAAGTGTGTTAGTCCCATCACACAGACCTATATTTTCTTCCCAGAAGCACCTATAGGACTTGAAGTGTGTTAGTCCCATCACACAGAGATCTTATATTTTGTTCCCAGAAGCACCTATAGGACTTGAAGTGTGTTAGTCCCATCACACAGAGATCATATATTTTGTTCCCAGAAGCACCTATAGGACTTGACGTGTGTTAGTCCCATCACACAGACCTATATATTTTCTTCCCAGAAGCACCTATAGGACTTGAAGTGTGTTAGTCCCAATCACACAGAGATCATATATTTTGTTCCCAGAAGCACCTATAGGACTTGAAGTGTGTTAGTCCCATCACACAGAGATCATATATTTTCTTCCCAGAAGCACCTATAGGACTTGAAGTGTGTTAGTCCCATCACACAGAGATCATATATTTTCTTCCCAGAAGCACCTATAGGACTTGAAGTGTGTTAGTCCCATCACACAGAGATCATATATTTTCTTCCCAGAAGCACCTATAGGACTTGAAGTGTGTTAGTCCATCACACAGAGATCATATATTTTGTTCCCAGAAGCACCTATAGGACTTGAAGTGTGTTAGTCCCATCACACAGAGATCATATATTTTCTTCCCAGAAGCACCTATAGGACTTGAAGTGTGTTAGTCCCATCACACAGAGATCATATATTTTCTTCCCAGAAGCACCTATAGGACTTGAAGTGTGTTAGTCCAATCACACAGAGATCATATATTTTGTTCCCAGAAGCACCTATAGGACTTGAAGTGTGTTAGTCCCATCACACAGAGATCATATATTTTTTCCCAGAAGCACCTATAGGACTTGAAGTGTGTTAGTCCATCACACAGAGATCATATATTTTGTTCCCAGAAGCACCTATAGGACTTGAAGTGTGTTAGTCCCATCACACAGACCTATATTTTCTTCCCAGAAGCACCTATAGGACTTGAAGTGTGTTAGTCCCATCACACAGAGATCATATATTTTGTTCCCAGAAGCACCTATAGGACTTGAAGTGTGTTAGTCCCATCACACAGAGCTCCTCTATTTTCTTTGCAGAAGCACCCATAGGACTTCTAGTGTGTTAGTGGCATCACACAGAGCTCCTCTATTTTCTTTGCAGAAGCACCCATAGGACTTCTAGTGTGTTAGTGGCATCACACAGAGCTCCTATATTTTCTTCTCAGAAGCACCCACAGGACTTCTAGTGTGTTAGTGGCATCACACAGAGCTCCTCTATTTTCTTTGCAGAAGCACCCATAGGACTTCTAGTGTGTTAGTGGCATCACACAGAGCTCCTCTATTTTCTTTGCAGAAGCACCCATAGGACTTCTAGTGTGTTAGTGGCATCACACAGAGCTCCTCTATTTTCTTTGCAGAAGCACCCATAGGACTTCTAGTGTGTTAGTGGCATCACACAGAGCTCCTCTATTTTCTTCTCAGCAGCACCCACAGGACTTCTAGTGTGTTAGTGGCATCACACAGAGCTCCTCTATTTTCTTTGCAGAAGCACCCATAGGACTTCTAGTGTGTTAGTGGCATCACACAGAGCTCCTCTATTTTCTTTGCAGAAGCACCCATAGGACTTCTAGTGTGTTAGTGGCATCACACAGAGCTCCTATATTTTCTTCTCAGCAGCACCCACAGGACTTCTAGTGTGTTAGTGGCATCACACAGAGCTCCTCTATTTTCTTTGCAGAAGCACCCATAGGACTTCTAGTGTGTTAGTGGCATCACACAGAGCTCCTCTATTTTCTTTGCAGAAGCACCCATAGGACTTCTAGTGTGTTAGTGGCATCACACAGAGCTCCTCTATTTTCTTCTCAGCAGCACCCACAGGACTTCTAGTGTGTTAGTGGCATCACACAGAGCTCCTCTATTTTCTTTGCAGAAGCACCCATAGGACTTCTAGTGTGTTAGTGGCATCACACAGAGCTCCTCTATTTTCTTTGCAGAAGCACCCATAGGACTTCTAGTGTGTTAGTGGCATCACACAGAGCTCCTCTATTTTCTTCTCAGCAGCACCCACAGGACTTCTAGTGTGTTAGTGGCATCACACAGAGCTCCTATATTTTCTTCTCAGCAGCACCCACAGGACTTCTAGTGTGTTAGTGGCATCACACAGAGCTCCTATATATTCTTCTCAGCAGCACCCACAGGACTACCGACTACAATGGCTGGAAGACCGCCAAGGGGAGGCAGAGCGTGCAGAGCCAAGAACACAGGGCAGGCAGGCTCTGTTTCTAGTGGACGTGGCCGTGGACGTGGACGTGGTCGTGCATCGTCATCAGCACGTGGCCATGGGACACGCGCGTCTTTGTTTTCGGCAGCTGGACATGTGGAGCCGCATCATGCTGAAGGCTTGGTAGAATGGATGACCAAGCCCTCCTCATCCTCCTCATCCTCTCTCACCCAGGCTCAGGGTACTGGCAGAGCATCATCAGCCACCCCTTCCCTAGACCCACCATGTCCTCCTGAGGAGTCCCCCGAACTCTTTGAGCACAGTGTTGGGTACATGCTCCAGGAGGATGCCCAACGATTCGAAGGCTCGGATGATGATACCCAGCTTGAGGAATCTGGCAGTACTGTTCCACCAGCTGCAGCTTACTGCCAGGTTTGCTCTAGTGGTGAAGAGGGAGGGGATGATGAGGTCACTGACTCCACGTGGGTGCCTGAAGGGAGAGAGGATGAGGAGGAGGACGAGGAGGAGGAGGATGCGGCGTCACATGTCCAACGAGGCAGGGTGCCCCCTGGAGGCCAGGTAGAGGCCAGCACAGCAACTGTACAACACCGCAGAGCTCCGCCTGTGCAGGGCGCTGCCTCTGCACGTTATCAGAAAAGTTCTTTGGTGTGGGCCTTTTTTGAGACGAGTGCAGCAGATCGCACCACTGCTATTTGCAATATTTGTCTCAAGCGTATCTCGCGTGGCCAAAACATCAGCCGCTTGGGCACCACAAGCATGACCAGACATATGGCGACCTGCCATGCAGCTCGTTGGCAGGCACACATAAAAGACCCACACCAAAGAACTAAGCGGACCTCTCCTTGCTCCTCCTCAGCTGGGATCTCCATCCCCACTACACCTTCAGTCCTCTCTGAAAGCTGCTCTGAGAGGACTGAAGGTGTAGAATTAGGTGTGTCACAACCAAGTACTTGCAGTACACCGACGTCCGATTGCAGCAGGCAAATTTCCCTGCCCTAGCTGCTGGACCGTAGAAAGAAGTACACTCCCAGCCATCCACATGCCCAGCGGTTGAATGCTAGCCTGGCTAAATTGCTAGCACTTCAACTGCTGCCTTTTCAGTTGGTAGACTCGGCCCCCTTCCGTGAGTTTGTTCAATGTGCGGTTCCTCAGTGGCAGGTTCCCAAACGCCACTTTTTCTCACGGAAGGCGATTCCGTCTCTCTACCGGCATGTGGAGGGCAATGTCCATGCCTCGCTGGACAGGGCGGTCAGCGGTAAGGTGCATATTACCGCTGACTCATGGTCCAGCAGGCATGGACAGGGACGGTACCTTTCTTTCACGGCCCATTGGGTCACTCTATTGGCAGCTGGGAGGGATGCAGGACAAGGTGCAGTAGTGTTGGAGGTTGTTCCGCCACCACGCCTCCAAAACGCTACTACTGCTACTGGTTGTGACACACCTCTCTCCTCCACCCCCTCCTCTTCTTCTTCCTCCAGTGCTCTGTCCTTGGAACCAGCGGTGCTCCGTAGGCGTACAAGGGGCTACGCAAGTACGCAGGCAAAAAGATGCCATGCCGTGCTTGCGCTGGTGTGTTTGGGGGACAGGAGCCACACTGGGCCAGAGGTTCTGGCAGCTCTGCAGGGGCAGGCCGAGAGGTGGTTGACGCCACGTCAGCTTAAGCCAGGAATGGTCGTTTCTGACAATGGCACCAACCTCCTCTCCGCCCTGCGACAGGGGCAGCTCACCCATGTGCCCTGCATGGCTCACGTCCTCAACCTGGTGGTGCAGCGGTTCTTGGGCAGGTTCCCAAGCTTACAGGATGTCCTGAGGCAGGCCAGGAAAGTCTGTGTGCATTTCCGCCGATCTTATAATGCCAGTGCTCGGCTGACTGAGCTGCAAAAGGAGCTGAACCTGCCCAAGAACCGCCTAATATGTGACATGCCCACCAGGTGGAACTCAACGTTGGCCATGCTGCAGCGACTGCACACGCAGCAGAGGGCCATCAATGAGTACCTTTGCGACTACGGCACCAGGACAGGGTCAGGGGAGCTTGTTTTTTTTTCCCCACGTCAGTGGAGCATGATCAGGGATGCATGCACTGTCCTCTCACCATTTGAGGAGGCCACGAGGATGGTGAGCAGTGACAGTGCATGCATCAGTGACACTGTCCCTCTTGTCCACCTGTTGGAGCATACGCTGCGTGGGATAATGGACAGGGCACTTGAGGCAGAACAGAGGCAGGAAGAGGAGGACTTCCTTGCCTCTCAAGGCCCCCTTTATCCGGACAGTGTTCCTCCTGTCCCACCCATCACACAGGAAGAGGATGAGGAGGAGGAGGAGGAGGAGGAGGAGGAGGATTGTGTGAGCATGGAGGTGGAGCCTGGCACTCAGCATCAGCAGCAGCAGTCTTTTAGGGATGATGTACAGTCCCAACAAACCAGTGGACTTGTACGTGGCTGGGAGGAGGTGGCTGGCGATCATGTCATCCTCAGTGACCCAGAAGACTCCGGACCGAATGCCTCAGCTAACCTACGCTGCATGGCCTCCCTGATCCTGCAAAGCCTGCGGAAGGATCCTTGTGTTCTTCGGATCAAGGAGAGGGACCATTACTGGCTGGCCACTCTCCTTGATCCGCGGTACAAGGGTAAGGTTGCGGACCTTATCTTGCCGTCGCAGAGGGAGCAGAGGATGAGACATCTCAGGGAGGCCTTGCAGAAAGGTCTGTGCAACGCGTTCCCAGAAACTGGGAGGCTACAAACTCCTGGTCCTGGGCGACGAGTTGCTGAGGCTTCGGTCAGTGGCAGAAGGAGCGGTGGGGAAGGTGGACGTCTGACCGATGCGTTCAGACAATTTTTTAGTCCGCAGCCCCAAGGTATGATCGGTTCCAGCAACCATCGCCAGCGTCTGATATACATGGTGCAGGAATACCTTGGGGCAAGGTCAGACTTGGACACCTTTCCCACCGAAAATCCTCTGGCTTACTGGGTCCTGAGGATGGATCACTGGCCAGAGCTTGCACAGTATGCAATTGAGCTACTGGCCTGTCCTGCCTCCAGCGTTCTGTCCGAACGCACATTCAGTGCTGCTGGAGGATTTGTGACTGATCATAGGGTGCGCCTGTCCACCGCCTCGGTTGATCGACTGACCTTCATCAAAATGAATCAGTCTTGGATCACCACCAGCTACCAGGCACCTGAGGCGGATATAACCGAATAATTTTTAATGTCACATCACATCCCTTCAAGACTGCCTATGCTGATGCTGAGTGACTGTCCTCTTATGTTCACTGACTATCCTCTTCCTCCTCCTCAATGATCCATGCCACCACACCAGTGCCTAAGGCACAATTTTTCAGCCCCTGTTTAACAGGGGCGTGTACATACAATTTTTATAAAAAAATGCTTCGCAACACTGTGCTCCAAGTACAGTATCTGTGAGGGGTTGCAGTGTTGTGGCACCAGCACCAGTGCCTAAGGCACAATTTTTCAGCCCCTGTTTAACAGGGGCGTGTACTTACAATTTTTTAAAAAAATGCTTCGCAACACGTGTGACTGCTGTGCTCCAAGTACAGTATCTGTGAGGGGTTGCAGTGTTGTGGCACCACACCAGTGCCTAAGGCACAATTTTTCAGCCCCTGTTTAACAGGGGCGTGTACATACAATTTTTATAAAAAAATGCTTCGCAACACTGTGCTCCAAGTACAGTATCTGTGAGGGGTTGCAGTGTTGTGGCACCAGCACCAGTGCCTAAGGCACAATTTTTCAGCCCCTGTTTAACAGGGGCGTGTACTTACAATTTTTTAAAAAAATGCTTCGCAACACGTGTGACTGCTGTGCTCCAAGTACAGTATCTGTGAGGGGTTGCAGTGTTGTGGCACCAGCACCAGTGTCTAAGGCACAATTTTTCAGCCCCTGTTTAACAGGGGCGTGTACATACAATTTTTATAAAAAAATGCTTCGCAACAATGTGCTCCAAGTACAGTATCTGTGAGGGGTTGCAGTGTTGTGGCACCAGCACCAGTGCCTAAGGCACAATTTTTCAGCCCCTGTTTAACAGGGGCGTGTACTTACAATTTTTTAAAAAAATGCTTCGCAACACGTGTGACTGCTGTGCTCCAAGTACAGTATCTGTGAGGGGTTGCAGTGTTGTGGCACCAGCACCAGTGCCTAAGGCACAATTTTTCAGCCCCTGTTTAACAGGGGCGGGTAATTACAAATCTTGATCTAATAGTTCACAGCAGGGCCCATTCCTGCGCCCACCAAGAGTAACTATGAGGGCCTACAGTCTTGTGGCAACACCGTCCACCACCACCGCCAAAGGCCCAATTTTTCTGCCCTGTTCATCAGGTGCTTGCAATTACAAATCTTGATCTAATAACTCACAGCAGGGCCCATTCCTGCGCCCACCAAGAGTAACTGTGAGAGCTTACAGTCTTGTGGCAACACCGTCCACCACCACCACCACCACCCCCAATTTTTCTGCCCTGTTCAACAGGTGCATGCAATTACAAATCTTGATCTATTAACTCACAGCAGGGCCCATTCCTGTGCCCACCAGTCTTGTGGCTACACCAACATCTAATAGGGCAAATTTCTGCAGAGTATATACGCCAGGCCCCTACTTTCATACATCCAACTTACAAACGACTCCTACTTGCAAATGGAAAGAGAAAACAGGAAGTGAGAGGAAATCTACCCCTAGGAAGGGAAATTCTATCCTGTTAGATTTAATTTGGGAAAAAGGTATCTCCTCTCTACTGATACTTTATCACCAATCCTTGTTTCAATTAAAACCCCACTTTTTCCAAAAACATTTGTCATTGGGACGGAAAGTGAGGTGACATGTTCTGAACAGATGTGCAAAGACAGCAAATGTTACAGGGGTGATAACCCCTCCCTATGTTCTCCAAAAAGCTTAAAAATAGATTTTTTTGGGATGGAGCTACACTTCATAATGTACCTGTTCAGATTCTACTTAAGAACAAACCTAAAGCCGCAAGTGGTTTTAAATGGCTTCTTTTTTTCCTTTACAAATGACATTTTGTGCAAGGACAGTTCTAAACACGGGAAACACATGCCACTTCACAGGCATACTTTAGACACCCCCCAGGTACCATATTTAAAGGAAAATTTCACTTTTTTTTTTTTCACTTTATGCATCATTAAAATGACTGCTCCCGAAAAAACTTTAGTTTTTAAAAGTTCTTTTTGCATTGATATATGTCCCCTGGGGCAGGACCCGGGTCCCCAAACCTGTTTTATGACATTAACATGCATATTGGCCGTTGTAATTAGCACTTTTGATTTCGAACGTTCGCGTCCATTATAACGTATAGGGTTCGAAAATTCGCGCGAACTTTCGGTCCGTTCGAAGGTTCTGGTGCGAACCGAACCCGGGGGTGTTCGGCTCATCCCTAACTGTGACATACTAAAGCAGAGCATGATCCCCCTCCCTTCAGAGACTGGGCCGCAGGGCAGTATTCCAACATGATAACGACCTCAAACATACCTCCAAGACGACCACTGCCTTGCTAAAGAAGCTGAGGGTAAAGGTGATTGACTGGCCAAGCATGTCTCCAGACCTGGAGGAGTGGAAGAGGACTCCAGTGGCAACCCTTGAAGCTCTGGTGAACTCCATACCCAAGAGGATTAAGGCAGTGCTGGAAAATAATGGTGGCCACACAAAATATTGACACTTTGGGCCCAATTCGGACATTTTCACTTGGGGTTAACTCACTTTTGTTGCCAGCGGTTTAGACATTAATGGCTGTGTGTTGAGTTATTTAGAGGGGACAGCTAATTTACTTTGTTAAACAAGCTGTACACTCACTACTTTACATTGAAGCAAAGTGTCATTTCTTCAGTGGTGTCACATGGAAAGATATAATAAAATATTTACAAAAATGTGAGGGGTGTACTCATTTTTGTGAGATACTGTGTGTGTGAATGAATGAATGATTCGTATAGCGCTGCAACTGCGAACTGAATCGCCTCAAGTCGCTTGATCCGACCTGCGTTGATTCCTTTTTAGAAGAGGTAGGTTTTGAGTTTTTTCCTGAAGGCCCGATGGTCTTTTTCCAAGTGGATGTTTGTAGGTATAGCGTTCCATAGCCGTGGTCCTTGGACTGCAAATCTTCGTTCTCCCCTTGATTTGTACCGGGTGTGTGTGTATATATATATATATATATACTGTATATACACGCTTTACTATCACCTAAAGGAGCCATTTCAGCCAAAATATTTCTCTGTTGTAAGTAAAGTTAGGCACGGTTAGGTCTCCTGACTGTTGTTTACATCTATCCCCATTTGCAGACCATTAAAAATGTAGCTCATATTTATATCTAAGCTCCAACTATCACTGGCCTTTGAGTTCCAATGTACTCCATACAATACAATAGGATACTACTGACACTTTTACATTGATTTATAAAGAAACCAAGAAAGATTTACCATGATCTTTTTGGAGCTTATAAAACAACGGACTTCTTGGTCTATCAGCAAATTCATCTGCGTGGTTGATTAGAGCTTCTTTTACAGCATCATATCCGCACATGATAACCATCTTTGACATTCCTAAATTGATGGTGTATACTGGACCATACTGCTTGGACAACTGCAAGGACAGAATAAGAAATGGAGTTAAAGTAACACAATATCCCTATTCTCCAAAAATAATCCACACTCATTCATCACTAAATGGCCCTATAATCAAATTTTTAATGAAGTTGTTATTGTATTTTTCTGCCTCCATGTAACATCATCTATGAAGTCCTAAACCTCTCCTTTTCCATACCACTTCCCTTTTTTGGAATGAGCTCTATGCACACTACAAACAACAGCTAGGTCTCCTACAGAGCCTCGGATACCTCCGTCCTAAATACTTACAAAGAAGTCAAATTAAAATGCCCAAAGGGACATTTGATGGAGGTGTAAATAGATACAAATACCATATATAAAATATCATATATTAAAAACACTTTATTACATAGAAACATTTGTTAAAAACAAAGAGATGCACCAAACATCATACATATACTTATTGCATGTACAGTGATAATTAAGGAACTTTAATATTCAAGACTGATGCAGTTTTTCTGAATAATAAGGAAAGTACAGAAGTGGAAAACATCATAAATCTCAACAAGTTTCGGGAAACAATGTTCACTTCATCAGGAGTTTGATGTTTTTGACAGGATGTCTGTAGATCAAGAAAACATTGTAAGTCTTCTATAATGAATGCACAACAAGAGGGGTGGGGCGGGGGAGACTGGTAACCAGCCAAACTTACATCTGAGTAGAAAAACCCAAAAATGCCCAAGCGATGTTAAACATAGTCAAAGAATCAGCCACATATGGAGAGTTTATACTGGGAATTCAGGAGACCTGGTGCCTGGTGGCTGATCCTTTGACTATGTTTAACATCAACTGGGCATTTTTAGTTATTTCTGCTACTCTACTACTCAGTAAGTTTGGCTGCTGACCAGTTCCCATCATTTTTTTTTCATTATAGAAGTTTTACAATGTTTTCTTGATCTGCAGACATCTCGTCGAATGTCTCTATCATCAACCATCAAACCCCTGATGAAGTGGACATTGTTTTATGAAACACGTTGAGATTTATTATGTTTCCTGCTTCTGTATAATAAGACTATATCAGCCTTGAAGACTAAAGTGCTTAATTATCAATGTACATGTAATAAGTATATTTAGGATGTTTTGGTGCATCTCTTTGTTTTTAAAAAATGTTTTCCTATATAATAAAGTCTTTGCTTTTTATAATGCATACAATATTTTATATATGGTATTTGTAACTACAACTCCATCAAAAGTCCCTTTGGGCAACCTGTTTTTACCTCTTTATGCCTACTACCAATCCTATAATGCATAGTCCATCTTGGGAGCAAGCAAGAAAGGGAAGTTGCATTCCCACATAAAGTACAACCATGGTAAACCAACGCAGCCACCATCCAAAAGAACTTTTTAACCACTTGCCGACTGCCGCATGTACATTTATGTTAGGAAAAGAGGGGAATAATACTGCACTAACCTGGGGTAAGTGAAAAGTAGAAAACGTACTTTCTATAGCTGCCAACACTCAAACAAACAACATCAAACAAGCATGGGGAAAGATATGTGTAGCGCTTAAACACTTAAGGCCATGTAGGTACACATGACAAAAAATATAGAGTGAAATCACAACATGTGAATATGAACAGTATACTGTACAGACAAAATTTCAGTGAACAGTGGTAAAACTGATTCGTGAGAGTCTCTCTTTTTGAATTCAGATGCAAGTGAAAATGTGTCACAGGTATCTCAAAGACACTGGATTGGATGCCCCAGTTGAAGACCATTTGTGTCGAAACGTGTTGGTCTTGCTCATTTGAGATTCCCACATTGCTATTTTACTGTTTTATGCCATTTTATCCTTTTTTGGACTGTTGTTCCATTTTATGTCTCCTTTGTTGTGAGAACATTTTCCAATAAAATATTATTGATTGATCTGCACCATATGGAGCTTTTTTCTCCTATTTTTTATATTCCATTTTACCACTCATGATGCCGGATGAGCTGGAGCTAATCCTTGGCCGTGTGTCTACATCTCTACGGTGTGCCCCTGGGACTAGGACCTGCCTCTCCATAAGCGCATTGACCCACTGCCGTACGATATGTGTGTCCACCACTGCTGGTAAGAGTACCCTTTTGTAGTGCCCTGGGATCCAAGCAACATACTTCTGCCAACACAGTGTCTTTGAGATACCTGTGACACATTTTCACTTGCATCTGAATTCAGAAAGAGAGACTCTCACAAATCAGTTTTACCACTGTTCACTGAAATTTTGTCTGTATACTGTTCATATTCACATGTTGTGATTTCACTTTATATTTTTTGTCATGTGTACCTACATGGCCTTAAGTGTTAAAGCGCTACACATATCTTTCTCCATGTACATTTATGTTGACAGAATGGCACGAACAGGCAAATGGGCGTACAGGTACGTCCCTTTGAATTTGCCACCGTGTGATCGTTTGGGCGCCACCAGTGGCAAGCGCCCGACCCTGCCGTGAGCTCCGAGAGTGTGATCACGTGTGATTGCGGGTCCCGCAAACTCGATGTCTGCGGGGATACCCGCGATCATCTCACGGAGAGGAAGACGGGGAAATGCTTGTTTACATTAGCATTTGCCCGTTCTTCCTCTCCATGAGAAGATCCCCTAGTGACACTGACACTGATCACAGCTTCCTGTAATCGGGAGCAGTGATCAGTGTCATGTCACACATAGCCACGCCCCCAAACAGTTAGTACACATCCCTGGGACACACTTAACCTAGCAGCGCCCCCTCCTGGTTAACCCCTTCCCTGCCAGTCACATTTACACAGTAATCAGTGCATTTTTAATCGCACTGATCCCTGTATAAATGAGAATTGTCCCAAAATAGCACCAAAAGTGTCCGATGTGTCCGCCATAATGTCGCAGTCACAATAAAAATCGCTGATCGCCACCATAACTAGTAAAAAAAATTATTAATAAAAATGCCATAAAACTATCCCCTATTTTGTAGATGCTATAACTTTTGCGCAAACCAATCAATAAGCGCTTATTGCGACTTTTTTTAACCAAAAATATGTATAAGAATATGTATCGGCCTAAACTGAGGGAAAAAAATGTTTTATATATTTTTTGGGGGATATTTATTATAGCAAAAAGTAAAAAAAATATTGCTTTTTTTTTCAAAATTGTCGCTCTTTTTTTATTTATAACGCAAAAAATAAAAACCGCAGAGGTGATCAAATACCACCAAAAGAAAGCTCTATTTGTGGGAAAAAAAGGACGTCAATTTTGATTGGGAGCCACGTCTCATATCTGCGCATTTGTCAGTTAAAGCGACGCAGTGCTGAATCGCAAAAAGTGCTCTGGTCTTTGGCCAGCCAAATGGTTCGGGGCTTAAGTGGTTAAGTTAAAGTATAAGTAAAGGCAAAACTTTTTTTTTTGTTTTGGATAGAGTGGAGAGGGATTAGAACACTGTCAGTTTTTATTGCTGTCTGGGCTCCTGTTAAGGAGATGCACCTTCTTCATTTGTCCTGTTTATCATTATTATTGAAAGTGAAAGTGAAAGTGAAATAAAATCCCAAATTTTGGATAGTCCCTAGAAAAGTAATAGGGGGGAAATCTTCCAATGGGGGGACTACTTCTTGTGACTTGGGGGTCCCCAATTAATTCCCTTAATTTGCAGGGTTTTCCTCTGACTTCCTGTTTTGCTATTGGACAGGGAGTGAAGGCAAATCTCTGAAATGGGACACAGATGGTGAAAAAATCCCACATTGCTTACTCTATCCAAAATGAAAAGAAAAGTTTTGCCTATTGTTCTACTTTAATAATACATACTTGAATAGAAGCTTCTCTTTTTAAAAAAAATACTGTTTAGTGTAATTTTAATCAAAATTAGTATATTGTCAGTAAACCACTGAGAGCAAGAGCAGGCAGCAGTGAAAGTTGTAAACTGCAGGTGTTGGGGTAAGAATGTTAACTAATACTTAACTGAGGGATATTTATTTTATTGTGCTGAATGTGTTAAGCTAAAAAATGCTGAAGTTTTAATAATAAAGTGTATTTTTTTATTATTTATTTACTTTTATTTTCTTTATAATTACTATTTTTCTTTATTTTTTCCTTTCATGTTGATTCATACCACACTATAACCTGTATGCTTTTATTCTATTCTTTAATAAACATGTATTAAAAAATAAAAATAAAATAAATGGAAGTCTACATAAAATGTATTAAAATGTGATCAGGGAGGCTTTTAATTGTAGCAGACGTACTATGGGGTCTATCTATAAAATGTTTGCTTTCTCATTATTTGCGCATAATAAAAAATACATGTAATGTTTGTAATATGTTTGTGATAGTATATGTGTTGCCTTTCTCAACAAAGCCATAAGAACACTAAACCATGGGCGTTAACATTCACCAATAGAAATGCGAGGGGGAAAGTCTTAGGTCTCGGCGCCACAATACAAAAAAACAATATGCTGATTATATGAACATAAGGGAAAAAGAGGGAAAAAGAGGTGCCACTACTACCGTGTTTAACATAAATGGAAATATAAACATTGAAATTAAAATGAGATCAACTAGGAAAAATTATAAAACAATATATTGCAATATACAGTGGAACCTGGGATTACGAGCATAATCTGTTCCAGGAGAATGCTCGTAGTCCAAAGTACTCACATATCAAAGCGAGTTTCCCAAGTCAATGGAAACGAAAATAATTTGTTCCGCATTGACTTCAATGGCATGCAGAGCACGGAGAGCCTCAGAAACGTCCGAAAAGGCCCGAGGACACCTCGGCTGACCTCGGCAAACCTCGGAAATACTTTGTTCCCGAGATTTGCCAAGGTCAGAAGAGCTGTCCTCGGGCCTTTCCGTGCATTTACGAACGGCGCTGATCGGTGATGTTCGGCTCCTGCGCGCCCCCCCACCTCAGGCCAAACGTGGTACTGCACACCGCTTTGGCCTGAATCGTGCTCGTTTTGCAAGACAACACTCGCAAACCGAGTTACGATTTTTAAAAATACAGTGCTCGTAATGCAAAACGCTCGTTAACCGCGTTACTCGTAATCCGAGGTTCCACTGTATTGCAAACATTGCGAGTACACTCATCATCGCCCTCTAGCGGACAAGAGTGATATCACAATCCATATATCCAAATAGCTGTTTAGGAACAGATTTGCTCATACCCAGCCACATGGATATTAGAAACCACTCAATAGACATGTGGTTAAAACCTCCCAGAGACCATGTCCAAGCCCATTAGCCCCTATGGGTACCATAGGCTTGGCAAACAGGTAGAGAGTCATGTAAAAAAAAAAAACATATAAAATAAATAAAGATGCCATTAAAAATCTGTAATAAAACAGTTAAGGTCTATCTCTATTATTCAGGCCCCTGTGCTCATAGGTAGGTTGCCCCAGATTTGGCTTCTAAAAAAAAAAATGTATGTTAAGCTTTCTGGAAAATGTTTCAATGTCTATCATGGTGTCAAATTTATTCAAGAATCTGGACGGAGCAAACTTCAAACCCTCCTGGAGAGTATGCAACTCTTCCTCGGTGAAGACCTCCTCAGCCATGTTGAATATACCCGACTCTAGCTGTCTCTCTTTCTAGCTGTCTCTCTTTCTTTTTTTTGTCTGCCTCCTCTACAGCCTCTTTTTTTCCTTTGGTTAGCTGTGCTTGTGGGGGGGGGGGGGGGGGGGGGGGTGTAAGTGGCCTTGTAGGGTTGGTTCCTTCCAATCCCTCCATTCCCCCGACTGCTGGTAATATTGCTGGTGCTGCGGGTAATATTGTCTATTCTAATATCCATGTGGCTGGGTATGAGCAAATTGTGATATCACTCTTGTCCGCTAGAGGGCGATGAGTGTACTCGCAATGTTTGCAATATATTGTATTATCATTTTTCCTAGCTGATCTCATTTTAATTTTAATGTTTTGGTTTCCATTTATGTTAACCACGGTAGTAGTGGCACCTCTTTTTCCCCTATGTTCATATATCATGAGGTTGTCTGTATAACTATCAGTAGGGAATATCTCCTTAGGCTGTATTCAGCTTGGAGTGGTTTTGTCATTATATATATTTTTGGATTATGTACTAAAAGTATTTGTGATGTACCGTGTTTATTGGCATATAACACGCGCCGGCGTATAACATGCACCCCAAATTTAGGAGGGAATTTTAAGGAAAAAAACTTTTAGAAGGGAAGTTTAAGGAAAAAAACTTACATTTAAATGCCCATCAATGCAGCCTTATCAGTGTCCATCTGCAGCCTTGTACATCATTGCAGCCTTGCCCAGTGTCCATCTGCAGCCTTGTCTATCATTGCAGCCTTGCCCAGTGTCCATCTGCATCTTTGATTGACAGCCATGGGAGACAATGATATGCCACTGCTGTGTCTCAGCCAATCAGGAGGAGTGTGCAGGATGGCTTAGACATTCGTAGACATCGTTGAAGAGAGATGGGGCTCAAGTAAGTTATTAGGGGGTGCTGGGGGGCCTGCTACACACAAAAGGTTTTTTATCTTAATGCATAGAATCAGGGGCGTAACTAGAAATCACAGGGCCCCATAGCAAAATGTTGTATGGCCCCCCCCCCGCCCCCTGCAAACAGCCCCCCCCCCACACACAAAAAAAAATTAACTAATGCCATTGAACAACAGATTACCACACTCATTTGGCACAGTACCCAGGCAACAGCTTATATTAATTTTGAACAACAAAGTATGCTGTATGCAGCCCCTAAACACACATTGCTGACCTCCATGCCTTCTAACCAATTTCTGTTCTGTTATATAAAATGAAATAGTTCAACTCACCATAATGCAGAATCAGTGGGAGCCCGGAGAGTGTGACTTGCCACCCTCGCCTGCCACCAGATGCAGATTGTCACTTGTCACACTTTGCGGATTGTCACTTGCCACATCCCGGATTGTCACTTGCCACACATTACGGATTGTCACTTGCCACATCACCTGCCACGTCGCCTGCCACCAGATGCAGATTGTCACTTGTCACATGTTGTGGAATGTCACCTGCCACATGTTGCGTATTGTCCACTTGCCACATCCCGGATTGTCACTTGCACGTCACCTGCCACACATTATGGATTGTCACTTGCCACGTCCCGGGTTGTCACTTACCACATCACCTGCCACATTACAGATTGTCACGTCACGGATTGTCACTTGCCACGTCGCCTGCCACACATTACGGATTGTCACTTGCGACGTCCCGGGTTGTCACTTGCCACGTCACCTGCCACATTACAGATTGTCACGTCATGGATTGTCACTTGCCACGTCGCCTGCCACACATTACGGATTGTCACTTGCTGTGTCACTGAGTCAGTGACAGCTGATTATCAGTCAAGCAGCAGCAGAGAGATAATGTCATCTCTCTGCTTCCCGGCTGCCTGCACAGTGAGGGGGAACAGCACCGGGCAGTGATAGATGATTACATCTCTCTGCTCCCCTGCCCCAGCTCCCTAATTGGCCAGCCCGCTCACGCCCCTGGAGCCACCCGCTCTCACCCACGGAGCCGCCCGCGGGCCCGTGGAGCCACCCGCAAACACCCGCGGAGCCGACCGCGGGCCCCGCTGAGCCACCCGCGAACACCCGCGGAGCCACCCGCAGACCCGCCCTTGGGGCCACCCGCGAATACCCGCGGAGCCGCCCGCGGAGCCACTCGCAAACACCCGTGGGCCCGCGGAGCCACCCGCGGACCCGCGGAGCCTGTCCTCAACGTGCCCCACTTGGCTGCGGGCCCCATAGCGCCTGCATGTGCCGCTATGGCGGTAGTTCCGCCACTGCATAGAATACATTAGAATGAAAAACCTTCTGCTTTTACAACTCCTTAAAGGCCCCTTTCACACAGGGCATATTTCATTTCAAACAGCAGAGTATCAACTCACAGATCTCTTGCTGATCAGAGCAGAGCAGGCAGATGACACAACTGTGCCCGTTCAGTTTCTGCAGAGTGAACACAGACAGAGCCCGCTCTGCTATTTAAATGGCTGGGTTTAACTGCTTGCCCACCAAGTGATATAAGGCTACAGCACGACTCTCCAGTTCTGGGAGGGCGTTCCTGGAGCACGCATCGGGAAGTGTCTGTGATTGCTGTGTCCCTTTCACATTAGCTGGCATGTGTTATGGTGTATGCATTTACATTTTTTTTTTATTACTTATTGAAACGCAAAAAACAAACTTCTTTTAATTCTTTGCACAAAAGCACATTGCGACACACTGCTATGTGTTGTAAGGCACTGTTGTGAGTTGCGTATCTTTATGCAATGCACACCAGGCTCTTGATGCTGAACAGAGAATATAGAAAATAATTATTCTTTTATGTCCTTTTGTTGATCAAGCTGATCGACGCAGCACAACACACCTAGTGTGAATGACCCCTGTGTATGTGAGCCGCAGCTTTAATTCATTGGGAAATGCAATATTGTTATGTCTTTTTTTTCTGTCTGAAGTTCAACCTGTTTTTTCAGATAGAAAACTCACTTTAACTCTTACTGTATTGATTCTAGTTACATATTATTACCCAACCTCTTAACTACCTTTGTTCATTGTGTAAATAAGCCAACAAACATTTTCTGTCAGTGTTCAAACTGTTAATCATCATTTGATGGGATATAATGGGACTTGTGTTATGCATTTTATGAATTTGTCTCTCATGGTGGTGTAATGGTGTGGGGGATATTTTCTTGGCACACTTTGGGTCCCTTAGTACCAATTGAGCATACTTTAAATGCCATAACCTACCTATAGTATTGTTGCTGACCATGTCCATCCCTTTATGACTACAGTTCCACGCATGCTCGGAATCAAGCAGAAGAGCCGCACTGGCTATTGAACTTCATTTTTCTCGGCTCGTCGTACTTGTTGTACGTCACCGTGCAGAGGCGTAGCTTGAAGCTTGTGGGCCCAATGCAAAAGTTGACCTGCCCCCCCCCCCCCCCCACACTTTACATCAGAGGACAGGGATTACCACTGGAGAATCAGAGGCCAGGGATCACCGCTGGAGAAGCAGAGGACAGGGACCCCTGGCAGGTCACTTGGCAGAGCTCCTTTCCCATCCCAGCACTGAAGCCCCCCCCCCCCCCACTACACAGGGCTAAAATCACATTCCTTTACAGATAATCTGTCAGTCTTCACAGGGTGTATCTGGCTTTTATGTTGCCCTTCTGACCTGTGAAATCCCCTGGTCGGAACGGCAGTGTAGTTGCAGTAGGCAGATACACCCTGTGCAGATCATGGTTAACTGGCTGTGTTGTAAAGGAATGTGATTTCAGCCCTGCGGAGGAGGAACAGTATAGAGTGCTGTAATGGGAAAGGAGCTCAGCAGTCGGACATAGCATGCAGGGTGTGAAGAATGTTGTAGACGGCCACTCACATTGGCTTGTCTAGCTCCGCGCTTAGGATAATTCAAAAAGGTCTATACTAATATTAATAATGTAAACCCAGTACAGCTGCTCCCTATGAAATCTAGATGATTTAATTGGTAGTTTAATTAAATGAGGGGCGCTAGTACCAACAAGAGATACTAAATTAATTAATAGGTTAATTAATTGTATATTCTGAACTGTATAGTAGAGACTAAGAGCTTATTGAAAAAAGGTGTGCAGACACAATATAGATCTACCATGAACTAAGCTAATTAATAACTATTTAAAGTGATAATAGTGAACCACATTTGGTTACTCATACATTACAACCATTATAATGTGAATAATAAAAATTGGTTAGAGTGTGTTTATACAAACAATAATAACACCAGACACCTAGCGTGACCCAGTGAGGTATAAATTAATTATTACCCCAAAGATAATTAACACACAAAATAGAGCTGACCGAGCTCTATTTAAATTAAATAATATAAATATAACAGACCCTGTACCTTGTATCACAATGTGTACAACGAAAGTTAATGATCAAGCACTTATGCCCAATCTAATACATAAAAAGTGCAAACCAACAAATTTGGCAAATATCCCAATGTCTTGGGTACATCCAAAAAACGTGAAAAATATTAATATAAATTAGACAGTGTTAATTGATATAACGCAAAGTTCATGTAGTATATAAAAAGTGCAAGCCAACAAAATTGGCAAATAATCCCAATATCTTGGGTGCATCCAAAAAACGTGAAAAATATTAATATAAATTAGACAGTGTTAATTGATATAACGCAAAGTTCATATAGTAGTCCTTGCTGCAAAACGCCACAATCACTCCTGTAGATATAGCTTGTGCACCATCACCAGACAAATTCTCGATCCACCCAATGTGAGAACCAGCAGTATTAAATGGCCTCTTACCAAATGGAGTTGATTACTTTGTTTAGAAGCAATCAAATGCGCTTTCACAGGATTGTGCCTGTACACTGAGTGACACACCCTCACTCAAGGGCTCTCTTCCCTCTATCAGACCAGCTCAGATGGAATGGATTGGAAACATATGTGGGAATATAAAGAGAGGCGCACCTCATAGCGTAATAACGTTTTATTTAAAAAATAGCATAAAAAAACACAGCAGCCAATTGCTCACTTACATTTTCCAGTGCCTACCCGGCACTGAGGCTACTTGCGATATGTTAAAAGATTCGATGGAGCAGCGGATCCTTCCCTCCTGGCGTGCGTCTCTAGCGTGCGTTCCACTCACCAGACAGCCGGAGCCAATATCACAGGAAGTCCAGCAATAGTGCATCCAAAGATACAAAGTGATCAGGTACCGCCTACCGACGTACGTTTCGTGTTTGTCACGTCTTCAGGGTGGCGTACCTGATCACTGAATAACCTGATTAATATACTGATCCTCATTAGTGGCCAACCAATGACGACTTAGTGTGTGCACAGCCTCAGTCCCAGTTAAGCTCACAACACAGCTGAAAAAAATCTATACATAATGGATAAGTATTAACCCCCACATTAGGAATATAAATTATCTATGTTTTAGATCTTACTTTGCCTCATTAATCCCTGACTCCAGACGGGGCTTTATTTTATATTTCTGGGTATTAATTAAATATGGGACTTCATTTGCATAACTTTTTAAATAAATAACTTTTCAACGTCTAATCCTGGGACTAATATAAATCTTTGTAATAGGCACAGATTTTTTCTGTCTTATTTGATTAGTAAAGGGCGGAGGTAAACCTGCCCATGTCTAACCACCAACTATAATTAAAAAACTATATGTTGGCTTATTTTATTTTTCTATGGCGTATAGAATCTGCAGTACTCATTAAATCCACAAGATGTCACTATTGTGTCTTACTATCTATGGAACCACATCTTTCATATAGTAAGATGGGATAGCTTATAAATCACCCTCTCAATCAACATTTGACTATTTTAATTACCTAGATGCAGATGTATATATCTATTTGGTCATTAGATCAACTTTTATATAAAACCATTCACTGCTCACAAACTGGTTGTTGTGGCATATTGCTTTTAAATTTATTGAATTTTATATTATTCTCTATGGGATATGGCGTCTGTATTACTCATACGGTCCACAAGATGTCACTACATATGGTATGTTCACTCCAGACAGTTTATATATATCTCCTGCCTCCATTCTATGCATGAGTGTATTTTCTATTAATTAACTCTTTACCAAATGTTAATACATGGGATATAATCCATATGGGGCAATCTGAACAGATCTTTTGATCACCCACTCCACAGACGGGCGATAACAATCCCTCCATCTCACAGCACAAAATCTGTCACAATTATCCTGCCAGTTCCCCCCAACACCGTTGACAGTAGATAAAAACGACTTAATTTTTCATCTAGTTATAATTATCCTTCCCTCAGTTAACTATTCATTGGACAAGAAGCAATTCAGGTCTAAATCTATATTCATCCCTAAAGGTTGCATCGTGTCCAATGTATATAACCACTTAGTCTCATTTTGAGATATTGCTTTTTTCATATCCGTCCCTCTCCAATGTCTTGATACTCTATCTATTCCATAGAACTTGCACAGTGAAGGATCACTATTGTGATATCTCTCAAAGTGTCTGGGCACACTATGGTTGGGAAATTTTTTCTTAATATTGGTCAAATGTTCATTTATGCGTACTTTGAGCTTTCTCGTGGTACGCCCTACATATTGCATAGGACATGGGCATTGTAGTACGTAAGTGACATATTCAGAGTCACACGTTATAAGGGGTTTAATCTTATGAGTTCTTTTATTTGCACATGATTGGAAATGGGTTAGTTTTTTGCTAGTGCCTGGTTGTCTCGTTATTTTACATGCTTTGCATCTGTTACAGTAATGAAACCCTGATCCATCCAAAAAAGTGGGCGGTTTCTTGGGGGGGTCTGGCACATTGGGGGCTATCTTGTTCCGGAGTCCAGGAGCTCTGGTGTAAATAAATTTTGGTACCTTTGGGATATTTAGCTTTAGATCTTGATCTTGTCTGAGTATGGGCCAATGTTTTTTGATAATGGCTTCTACCTCTCTATATTGTCTATTGTAGCCTGTTATAAAGGCTAGACCACCCACGTATTCTGGTTTAGCTTTAGTAGTGAGTAGGGAGCTCCTATCTAGATTGGATACTTGTGATAATGCTTTCTTGAGGGTGTCCTCTTTGTATCCCTTCTCAATAAATCTTTCAGTTAGCACCTGTGCTTGTTCCTGAAAGTCAATTTGTGTTGCACAGTTGCGTTTTATACGCATGTACTGGCCTTTTGGGACCGCACCTATCCACCTTGGGTGGTGGCAACTACTTGTAGGTACATACCCATTCCTGTCTGTTGCTTTAAAGTAGGTTTTTGTAATGAATTGCTCCTGCTTAATGGTGATAGTAAGGTCCAAAAAATTTACCTCCTGTCCCATGTGTTCGCTGGTGAACTTTAGACCATATAGATTATTATTCATACTGGTTAGGTACTCATTAAATTCCTCCACGGGCCCTCTCCAGAAAACAATAATATCATCTATATATCTTTTATAGAACACCAGCGACTCATTCCGTTCGAAAAAAATTGTTTCAGCTTCCCACTTGTTTAAGACTATGTTGGCCACGCTTGGGGCATAGCGAGCCCCCATAGCTACACCCCCAACTTGGTTATAGTACTCACTGTTAGCCCAAAAGAAATTATTTTTCATTGTCATACTTAACCCTTTAACTAAATGGTTGATCTGTGCTTGTTTTAATTGAGAATCTTTAGTTAATGCCCATTTTATTGCCACTTCAGCATCCATATGTCTAATATTTGTATATAGTGATTCAATATCTACAGTAATCATAATGGTATTAGGTGTTGCTCTTAATTCTTGAAGAAGGACTATCAATTCACGGCTGTCCTTCAAATAGGAGGGACTACATGGGACTAGTGGTTTGAAAAAACAATCTAGGTATTCACCCATACGAGAAAACAGAGAATTTATACCACTTATGATTGGACGTCCTGGGGGTTGTTCTTTATTTTTATGTATTTTGGGTGTCAGATATAGAACGGGAATTTTGGGGGCTAGAGGGATCAGATAATCAGCCTCTTTTTTATTTAGAAAGTTTTTACGTAATCCCTCTGTCACCCAACTATTTAAAACCATTTTTAATTTGGAAGTAGGGTCACCTCTCAGTTTCAAATATGTATTTGGATCCCTCAGCTGTCTACTCATTTCATTGTAATAGTACTCACGTGTCATTACAACTAACCCCCCGCCTTTGTCTGCACCTCGTATTACTATTTGTTTGTTCTCCTCTATTTGTTTGATTCCTTCCCATATTTTGACTGTATCTCCATATTTTTTAATTTCCATCTTTTTTATGTCATTCTGTACCATATTTTTGAATACTTCTATATGGTGGTGTTTTCCTTTTTGTGGATTAAACGTTGAATTATTTTTTAAATTGGTATGTTTATATGGGTGTATAGCCTGGGGGTCCCCTTCCCTTTCAGTTCTATTAGCGAAATGTTTTTTGATATTTAATTTTCTCACATATTTTTCTACATCAACAAACAGTTCGAATTTGTCAGCACTTTTACTTGGTGCATATTTGAGTCCTTGATTAAGTACCTCTAACTCATTATCCGTAAATTTTACATCTGTTAAATTGAATAGTCCCTTATTTAGTTGTCCCTTTTCCTTTTTCTTTCGCCCTCGTCCTCTTTTACCTCTTTTTCTCTTGGGTCTTGTAACCCCCGAGGTGAATTGGGTGGGATACGGTAATGTTCCTTCCATCCCCTCCATTCCCCCCCCTGGTATTGGTTGGGGTATTGATTTTGATAGGGGCCCGGTCTCCCTCTAAAATTCCCTCTGAATGCTCCCCTGGGAGGTCTCTGTGGATATTGATTGCGATCATATCCATAATAATTATATTCTGGAGGTCTATTATCTAACGGGCCATATCTGTTATATGTCGACACTGGATATGGGGGTGGTTGGGGATACCCATTTTGTGGGGCTTGGTTAGGGCCTTTCAAATTCCCAGATAATTTTCCTCCCCCCGGTTTAGTCCCCGATTTGTTTATATTGGCCACTTTCATTTTAGTGGCTATGGGAACTGAGGCTGGTCCCTTGGATTCTGGAGTATTGGGTTCAGACCCTACCAGCATATTTTCTTGCCATTTATAAACCTTATTTTCTTCAAAATCTTTGATGTCTCTTTGGTATTTTTTAATTTTTTTATTTTTTATTTCTCCATCATATTTGGCCAGATGATTTTGTAATATTTTGGCCTTTTCTGTGTAGTCATTAGAAGTGCTAAAAGGCCCCATTTTTTCTTTAAGTTCTGCGATTTTGGATTGCAGAATCCCTGCCTTAGCCTTACGTTTCCTTACCATAAGCTGCATAAGCTTTTGTTCACAGCCGTTAAAAAACTGATACCATTCATCCAAAGACTGGAGGTCTTCGGGCCCTTCATTGGGGTTAATATCCCACCTCAGTCTTCGAGGGGTTAAATTGTGACCTATGTACATTTCCAATGAGGCCACATCCCACCATAACCTGATTTGTTTCTCCATGTCTATTTGGAGTTGTTTAAAACCTCTCTCAAGGTCAAGGTTAGGGGCGGGTGCCTGTTGGAACACTTCCTCTAGGTTGATGTTCCTTTCTTGCATAAAGTTAAATATATCCATGCTTGCTTGAGCTATTAGTGTTGTATCAAACAAATAATGTAGTACAATACCAAAAGAATGAAGAATTGTAGACGGCCACTCACATTGGCTTGTCTAGCTCCGCGCTTAGGATAATTCAAAAAGGTCTATACTAATATTAATAATGTAAACCCAGTACAGCTGCTCCCTATGAAATCTAGATGATTTAATTGGTAGTTTAATTAAATGAGGGGCGCTAGTACCAACAAGAGATACTAAATTAATTAATAGGTTAATTAATTGTATATTCTGAACTGTATAGTAGAGACTAAGAGCTTATTGAAAAAAGGTGTGCAGACACAATATAGATCTACCATGAACTAAGCTAATTAATAACTATTTAAAGTGATAATAGTGAACCACATTTGGTTACTCATACATTACAACCATTATAATGTGAATAATAAAAATTGGTTAGAGTGTGTTTATACAAACAATAATAACACCAGACACCTAGCGTGACCCAGTGAGGTATAAATTAATTATTACCCCAAAGATAATTAACACACAAAATAGAGCTGACCGAGCTCTATTTAAATTAAATAATATAAATATAACAGACCCTGTACCTTGTATCACAATGTGTACAACGAAAGTTAATGATCAAGCACTTATGCCCAATCTAATACATAAAAAGTGCAAACCAACAAATTTGGCAAATATCCCAATGTCTTGGGTACATCCAAAAAACGTGAAAAAATATTAATATAAATTAGACAGTGTTAATTGATATAACGCAAAGTTCATGTAATATATAAAAAGTGCAAGCCAACAAAATTGGCAAATAATCCCAATATCTTGGGTGCATCCAAAAAACGTGAAAAATATTAATATAAATTAGACAGTGTTAATTGATATAACGCAAAGTTCATATAGTAGTCCTTGCTGCAAAACGCCACAATCACTCCTGTAGATATAGCTTGTGCACCATCACCAGACAAATTCTCGATCCACCCAATGTGAGAACCAGCAGTATTAAATGGCCTCTTACCAAATGGAGTTGATTACTTTGTTTAGAAGCAATCAAATGCGCTTTCACAGGATTGTGCCTGTACACTGAGTGACACACCCTCACTCAAGGGCTCTCTTCCCTCTATCAGACCAGCTCAGATGGAATGGATTGGAAACATATGTGGGAATATAAAGAGAGGCGCACCTCATAGCGTAATAACGTTTTATTTAAAAAATAGCATAAAAAAACACAGCAGCCAATTGCTCACTTACATTTTCCAGTGCCTACCCGGCACTGAGGCTACTTGCGATATGTTAAAAGATTCGATGGAGCAGCGGATCCTTCCCTCCTGGCGTGCGTCTCTAGCGTGCGTTCCACTCACCAGACAGCCGGAGCCAATATCACAGGAAGTCCAGCAATAGTGCATCCAAAGATACAAAGTGATCAGGTACCGCCTACCGACGTACGTTTCGTGTTTGTCACGTCTTCAGGGTGGCGTACCTGATCACTGAATAACCTGATTAATATACTGATCCTCATTAGTGGCCAACCAATGACGACTTAGTGTGTGCACAGCCTCAGTCCCAGTTAAGCTCACAACACAGCTGAAAAAAATCTATACATAATGGATAAGTATTAACCCCCACATTAGGAATATAAATTATCTATGTTTTAGATCTTACTTTGCCTCATTAATCCCTGACTCCAGACGGGGCTTTATTTTATATTTCTGGGTATTAATTAAATATGGGACTTCATTTGCATAACTTTTTAAATAAATAACTTTTCAACGTCTAATCCTGGGACTAATATAAATCTTTGTAATAGGCACAGATTTTTTCTGTCTTATTTGATTAGTAAAGGGCGGAGGTAAACCTGCCCATGTCTAACCACCAACTATAATTAAAAAACTATATGTTGGCTTATTTTATTTTTCTATGGCGTATAGAATCTGCAGTACTCATTAAATCCACAAGATGTCACTATTGTGTCTTACTATCTATGGAACCACATCTTTCATATAGTAAGATGGGATAGCTTATAAATCACCCTCTCAATCAACATTTGACTATTTTAATTACCTAGATGCAGATGTATATATCTATTTGGTCATTAGATCAACTTTTATATAAAACCATTCACTGCTCACAAACTGGTTGTTGTGGCATATTGCTTTTAAATTTATTGAATTTTATATTATTCTCTATGGGATATGGCGTCTGTATTACTCATACGGTCCACAAGATGTCACTACATATGGTATGTTCACTCCAGACAGTTTATATATATCTCCTGCCTCCATTCTATGCATGAGTGTATTTTCTATTAATTAACTCTTTACCAAATGTTAATACATGGGATATAATCCATATGGGGCAATCTGAACAGATCTTTTGATCACCCACTCCACAGACGGGCGATAACAATCCCTCCATCTCACAGCACAAAATCTGTCACAATTATCCTGCCAGTTCCCCCCAACACCGTTGACAGTAGATAAAAACGACTTAATTTTTCATCTAGTTATAATTATCCTTCCCTCAGTTAACTATTCATTGGACAAGAAGCAATTCAGGTCTAAATCTATATTCATCCCTAAAGGTTGCATCGTGTCCAATGTATATAACCACTTAGTCTCATTTTGAGATATTGCTTTTTTCATATCCGTCCCTCTCCAATGTCTTGATACTCTATCTATTCCATAGAACTTGCACAGTGAAGGATCACTATTGTGATATCTCTCAAAGTGTCTGGGCACACTATGGTTGGGAAATTTTTTCTTAATATTGGTCAAATGTTCATTTATGCGTACTTTGAGCTTTCTCGTGGTACGCCCTACATATTGCATAGGACATGGGCATTGTAGTACGTAAGTGACATATTCAGAGTCACACGTTATAAGGGGTTTAATCTTATGAGTTCTTTTATTTGCACATGATTGGAAATGGGTTAGTTTTTTGCTAGTGCCTGGTTGTCTCGTTATTTTACATGCTTTGCATCTGTTACAGTAATGAAACCCTGATCCATCCAAAAAAGTGGGCGGTTTCTTGGGGGGGTCTGGCACATTGGGGGCTATCTTGTTCCGGAGTCCAGGAGCTCTGGTGTAAATAAATTTTGGTACCTTTGGGATATTTAGCTTTAGATCTTGATCTTGTCTGAGTATGGGCCAATGTTTTTTGATAATGGCTTCTACCTCTCTATATTGTCTATTGTAGCCTGTTATAAAGGCTAGACCACCCACGTATTCTGGTTTAGCTTTAGTAGTGAGTAGGGAGCTCCTATCTAGATTGGATACTTGTGATAATGCTTTCTTGAGGGTGTCCTCTTTGTATCCCTTCTCAATAAATCTTTCAGTTAGCACCTGTGCTTGTTCCTGAAAGTCAATTTGTGTTGCACAGTTGCGTTTTATACGCATGTACTGGCCTTTTGGGACCGCACCTATCCACCTTGGGTGGTGGCAACTACTTGTAGGTACATACCCATTCCTGTCTGTTGCTTTAAAGTAGGTTTTTGTAATGAATTGCTCCTGCTTAATGGTGATAGTAAGGTCCAAAAAATTTACCTCCTGTCCCATGTGTTCGCTGGTGAACTTTAGACCATATAGATTATTATTCATACTGGTTAGGTACTCATTAAATTCCTCCACGGGCCCTCTCCAGAAAACAATAATATCATCTATATATCTTTTATAGAACACCAGCGACTCATTCCGTTCGAAAAAAATTGTTTCAGCTTCCCACTTGTTTAAGACTATGTTGGCCACGCTTGGGGCATAGCGAGCCCCCATAGCTACACCCCCAACTTGGTTATAGTACTCACTGTTAGCCCAAAAGAAATTATTTTTCATTGTCATACTTAACCCTTTAACTAAATGGTTGATCTGTGCTTGTTTTAATTGAGAATCTTTAGTTAATGCCCATTTTATTGCCACTTCAGCATCCATATGTCTAATATTTGTATATAGTGATTCAATATCTACAGTAATCATAATGGTATTAGGTGTTGCTCTTAATTCTTGAAGAAGGACTATCAATTCACGGCTGTCCTTCAAATAGGAGGGACTACATGGGACTAGTGGTTTGAAAAAACAATCTAGGTATTCACCCATACGAGAAAACAGAGAATTTATACCACTTATGATTGGACGTCCTGGGGGTTGTTCTTTATTTTTATGTATTTTGGGTGTCAGATATAGAACGGGAATTTTGGGGGCTAGAGGGATCAGATAATCAGCCTCTTTTTTATTTAGAAAGTTTTTACGTAATCCCTCTGTCACCCAACTATTTAAAACCATTTTTAATTTGGAAGTAGGGTCACCTCTCAGTTTCAAATATGTATTTGGATCCCTCAGCTGTCTACTCATTTCATTGTAATAGTACTCACGTGTCATTACAACTAACCCCCCGCCTTTGTCTGCACCTCGTATTACTATTTGTTTGTTCTCCTCTATTTGTTTGATTCCTTCCCATATTTTGACTGTATCTCCATATTTTTTAATTTCCATCTTTTTTATGTCATTCTGTACCATATTTTTGAATACTTCTATATGGTGGTGTTTTCCTTTTTGTGGATTAAACGTTGAATTATTTTTTAAATTGGTATGTTTATATGGGTGTATAGCCTGGGGGTCCCCTTCCCTTTCAGTTCTATTAGCGAAATGTTTTTTGATATTTAATTTTCTCACATATTTTTCTACATCAACAAACAGTTCGAATTTGTCAGCACTTTTACTTGGTGCATATTTGAGTCCTTGATTAAGTACCTCTAACTCATTATCCGTAAATTTTACATCTGTTAAATTGAATAGTCCCTTATTTAGTTGTCCCTTTTCCTTTTTCTTTCGCCCTCGTCCTCTTTTACCTCTTTTTCTCTTGGGTCTTGTAACCCCCGAGGTGAATTGGGTGGGATACGGTAATGTTCCTTCCATCCCCTCCATTCCCCCCCCTGGTATTGGTTGGGGTATTGATTTTGATAGGGGCCCGGTCTCCCTCTAAAATTCCCTCTGAATGCTCCCCTGGGAGGTCTCTGTGGATATTGATTGCGATCATATCCATAATAATTATATTCTGGAGGTCTATTATCTAACGGGCCATATCTGTTATATGTCGACACTGGATATGGGGGTGGTTGGGGATACCCATTTTGTGGGGCTTGGTTAGGGCCTTTCAAATTCCCAGATAATTTTCCTCCCCCCGGTTTAGTCCCCGATTTGTTTATATTGGCCACTTTCATTTTAGTGGCTATGGGAACTGAGGCTGGTCCCTTGGATTCTGGAGTATTGGGTTCAGACCCTACCAGCATATTTTCTTGCCATTTATAAACCTTATTTTCTTCAAAATCTTTGATGTCTCTTTGGTATTTTTTAATTTTTTTATTTTTTATTTCTCCATCATATTTGGCCAGATGATTTTGTAATATTTTGGCCTTTTCTGTGTAGTCATTAGAAGTGCTAAAAGGCCCCATTTTTTCTTTAAGTTCTGCGATTTTGGATTGCAGAATCCCTGCCTTAGCCTTACGTTTCCTTACCATAAGCTGCATAAGCTTTTGTTCACAGCCGTTAAAAAACTGATACCATTCATCCAAAGACTGGAGGTCTTCGGGCCCTTCATTGGGGTTAATATCCCACCTCAGTCTTCGAGGGGTTAAATTGTGACCTATGTACATTTCCAATGAGGCCACATCCCACCATAACCTGATTTGTTTCTCCATGTCTATTTGGAGTTGTTTAAAACCTCTCTCAAGGTCAAGGTTAGGGGCGGGTGCCTGTTGGAACACTTCCTCTAGGTTGATGTTCCTTTCTTGCATAAAGTTAAATATATCCATGCTTGCTTGAGCTATTAGTGTTGTATCAAACAAATAATGTAGTACAATACCAAAAGAATGAAGAATTGTAGACGGCCACTCACATTGGCTTGTCTAGCTCCGCGCTTAGGATAATTCAAAAAGGTCTATACTAATATTAATAATGTAAACCCAGTACAGCTGCTCCCTATGAAATCTAGATGATTTAATTGGTAGTTTAATTAAATGAGGGGCGCTAGTACCAACAAGAGATACTAAATTAATTAATAGGTTAATTAATTGTATATTCTGAACTGTATAGTAGAGACTAAGAGCTTATTGAAAAAAGGTGTGCAGACACAATATAGATCTACCATGAACTAAGCTAATTAATAACTATTTAAAGTGATAATAGTGAACCACATTTGGTTACTCATACATTACAACCATTATAATGTGAATAATAAAAATTGGTTAGAGTGTGTTTATACAAACAATAATAACACCAGACACCTAGCGTGACCCAGTGAGGTATAAATTAATTATTACCCCAAAGATAATTAACACACAAAATAGAGCTGACCGAGCTCTATTTAAATTAAATAATATAAATATAACAGACCCTGTACCTTGTATCACAATGTGTACAACGAAAGTTAATGATCAAGCACTTATGCCCAATCTAATACATAAAAAGTGCAAACCAACAAATTTGGCAAATATCCCAATGTCTTGGGTACATCCAAAAAACGTGAAAAATATTAATATAAATTAGACAGTGTTAATTGATATAACGCAAAGTTCATGTAGTATATAAAAAGTGCAAGCCAACAAAATTGGCAAATAATCCCAATATCTTGGGTGCATCCAAAAAACGTGAAAAATATTAATATAAATTAGACAGTGTTAATTGATATAACGCAAAGTTCATATAGTAGTCCTTGCTGCAAAACGCCACAATCACTCCTGTAGATATAGCTTGTGCACCATCACCAGACAAATTCTCGATCCACCCAATGTGAGAACCAGCAGTATTAAATGGCCTCTTACCAAATGGAGTTGATTACTTTGTTTAGAAGCAATCAAATGCGCTTTCACAGGATTGTGCCTGTACACTGAGTGACACACCCTCACTCAAGGGCTCTCTTCCCTCTATCAGACCAGCTCAGATGGAATGGATTGGAAACATATGTGGGAATATAAAGAGAGGCGCACCTCATAGCGTAATAACGTTTTATTTAAAAAATAGCATAAAAAAAACACAGCAGCCAATTGCTCACTTACATTTTCCAGTGCCTACCCGGCACTGAGGCTACTTGCGATATGTTAAAAGATTCGATGGAGCAGCGGATCCTTCCCTCCTGGCGTGCGTCTCTAGCGTGCGTTCCACTCACCAGACAGCCGGAGCCAATATCACAGGAAGTCCAGCAATAGTGCATCCAAAGATACAAAGTGATCAGGTACCGCCTACCGACGTACGTTTCGTGTTTGTCACGTCTTCAGGGTGGCGTACCTGATCACTGAATAACCTGATTAATATACTGATCCTCATTAGTGGCCAACCAATGACGACTTAGTGTGTGCACAGCCTCAGTCCCAGTTAAGCTCACAACACAGCTGAAAAAAATCTATACATAATGGATAAGTATTAACCCCCACATTAGGAATATAAATTATCTATGTTTTAGATCTTACTTTGCCTCATTAATCCCTGACTCCAGACGGGGCTTTATTTTATATTTCTGGGTATTAATTAAATATGGGACTTCATTTGCATAACTTTTTAAATAAATAACTTTTCAACGTCTAATCCTGGGACTAATATAAATCTTTGTAATAGGCACAGATTTTTTCTGTCTTATTTGATTAGTAAAGGGCGGAGGTAAACCTGCCCATGTCTAACCACCAACTATAATTAAAAAACTATATGTTGGCTTATTTTATTTTTCTATGGCGTATAGAATCTGCAGTACTCATTAAATCCACAAGATGTCACTATTGTGTCTTACTATCTATGGAACCACATCTTTCATATAGTAAGATGGGATAGCTTATAAATCACCCTCTCAATCAACATTTGACTATTTTAATTACCTAGATGCAGATGTATATATCTATTTGGTCATTAGATCAACTTTTATATAAAACCATTCACTGCTCACAAACTGGTTGTTGTGGCATATTGCTTTTAAATTTATTGAATTTTATATTATTCTCTATGGGATATGGCGTCTGTATTACTCATACGGTCCACAAGATGTCACTACATATGGTATGTTCACTCCAGACAGTTTATATATATCTCCTGCCTCCATTCTATGCATGAGTGTATTTTCTATTAATTAACTCTTTACCAAATGTTAATACATGGGATATAATCCATATGGGGCAATCTGAACAGATCTTTTGATCACCCACTCCACAGACGGGCGATAACAATCCCTCCATCTCACAGCACAAAATCTGTCACAATTATCCTGCCAGTTCCCCCCAACACCGTTGACAGTAGATAAAAACGACTTAATTTTTCATCTAGTTATAATTATCCTTCCCTCAGTTAACTATTCATTGGACAAGAAGCAATTCAGGTCTAAATCTATATTCATCCCTAAAGGTTGCATCGTGTCCAATGTATATAACCACTTAGTCTCATTTTGAGATATTGCTTTTTTCATATCCGTCCCTCTCCAATGTCTTGATACTCTATCTATTCCATAGAACTTGCACAGTGAAGGATCACTATTGTGATATCTCTCAAAGTGTCTGGGCACACTATGGTTGGGAAATTTTTTCTTAATATTGGTCAAATGTTCATTTATGCGTACTTTGAGCTTTCTCGTGGTACGCCCTACATATTGCATAGGACATGGGCATTGTAGTACGTAAGTGACATATTCAGAGTCACACGTTATAAGGGGTTTAATCTTATGAGTTCTTTTATTTGCACATGATTGGAAATGGGTTAGTTTTTTGCTAGTGCCTGGTTGTCTCGTTATTTTACATGCTTTGCATCTGTTACAGTAATGAAACCCTGATCCATCCAAAAAAGTGGGCGGTTTCTTGGGGGGGTCTGGCACATTGGGGGCTATCTTGTTCCGGAGTCCAGGAGCTCTGGTGTAAATAAATTTTGGTACCTTTGGGATATTTAGCTTTAGATCTTGATCTTGTCTGAGTATGGGCCAATGTTTTTTGATAATGGCTTCTACCTCTCTATATTGTCTATTGTAGCCTGTTATAAAGGCTAGACCACCCACGTATTCTGGTTTAGCTTTAGTAGTGAGTAGGGAGCTCCTATCTAGATTGGATACTTGTGATAATGCTTTCTTGAGGGTGTCCTCTTTGTATCCCTTCTCAATAAATCTTTCAGTTAGCACCTGTGCTTGTTCCTGAAAGTCAATTTGTGTTGCACAGTTGCGTTTTATACGCATGTACTGGCCTTTTGGGACCGCACCTATCCACCTTGGGTGGTGGCAACTACTTGTAGGTACATACCCATTCCTGTCTGTTGCTTTAAAGTAGGTTTTTGTAATGAATTGCTCCTGCTTAATGGTGATAGTAAGGTCCAAAAAATTTACCTCCTGTCCCATGTGTTCGCTGGTGAACTTTAGACCATATAGATTATTATTCATACTGGTTAGGTACTCATTAAATTCCTCCACGGGCCCTCTCCAGAAAACAATAATATCATCTATATATCTTTTATAGAACACCAGCGACTCATTCCGTTCGAAAAAAATTGTTTCAGCTTCCCACTTGTTTAAGACTATGTTGGCCACGCTTGGGGCATAGCGAGCCCCCATAGCTACACCCCCAACTTGGTTATAGTACTCACTGTTAGCCCAAAAGAAATTATTTTTCATTGTCATACTTAACCCTTTAACTAAATGGTTGATCTGTGCTTGTTTTAATTGAGAATCTTTAGTTAATGCCCATTTTATTGCCACTTCAGCATCCATATGTCTAATATTTGTATATAGTGATTCAATATCTACAGTAATCATAATGGTATTAGGTGTTGCTCTTAATTCTTGAAGAAGGACTATCAATTCACGGCTGTCCTTCAAATAGGAGGGACTACATGGGACTAGTGGTTTGAAAAAACAATCTAGGTATTCACCCATACGAGAAAACAGAGAATTTATACCACTTATGATTGGACGTCCTGGGGGTTGTTCTTTATTTTTATGTATTTTGGGTGTCAGATATAGAACGGGAATTTTGGGGGCTAGAGGGATCAGATAATCAGCCTCTTTTTTATTTAGAAAGTTTTTGCGTAATCCCTCTGTCACCCAACTATTTAAAACCATTTTTAATTTGGAAGTAGGGTCACCTCTCAGTTTCAAATATGTATTTGGATCCCTCAGCTGTCTACTCATTTCATTGTAATAGTACTCACGTGTCATTACAACTAACCCCCCGCCTTTGTCTGCACCTCGTATTACTATTTGTTTGTTCTCCTCTATTTGTTTGATTCCTTCCCATATTTTGACTATATCTCCATATTTTTTAATTTCCATCTTTTTTATGTCATTCTGTACCATATTTTTGAATACTTCTATATGGTGGTGTTTTCCTTTTTGTGGATTAAACGTTGAATTATTTTTTAAATTGGTATGTTTATATGGGTGTATAGCCTGGGGGTCCCCTTCCCTTTCAGTTCTATTAGCGAAATGTTTTTTGATATTTAATTTTCTCACATATTTTTCTACATCAACAAACAGTTCGAATTTGTCAGCACTTTTACTTGGTGCATATTTGAGTCCTTGATTAAGTACCTCTAACTCATTATCCGTAAATTTTACATCTGTTAAATTGAATAGTCCCTTATTTAGTTGTCCCTTTTCCTTTTTCTTTCGCCCTCGTCCTCTTTTACCTCTTTTTCTCTTGGGTCTTGTAACCCCCGAGGTGAATTGGGTGGGATACGGTAATGTTCCTTCCATCCCCTCCATTCCCCCCCCTGGTATTGGTTGGGGTATTGATTTTGATAGGGGCCCGGTCTCCCTCTAAAATTCCCTCTGAATGCTCCCCTGGGAGGTCTCTGTGGATATTGATTGCGATCATATCCATAATAATTATATTCTGGAGGTCTATTATCTAACGGGCCATATCTGTTATATGTCGACACTGGATATGGGGGTGGTTGGGGATACCCATTTTGTGGGGCTTGGTTAGGGCCTTTCAAATTCCCAGATAATTTTCCTCCCCCCGGTTTAGTCCCCGATTTGTTTATATTGGCCACTTTCATTTTAGTGGCTATGGGAACTGAGGCTGGTCCCTTGGATTCTGGAGTATTGGGTTCAGACCCTACCAGCATATTTTCTTGCCATTTATAAACCTTATTTTCTTCAAAATCTTTGATGTCTCTTTGGTATTTTTTAATTTTTTTATTTTTTATTTCTCCATCATATTTGGCCAGATGATTTTGTAATATTTTGGCCTTTTCTGTGTAGTCATTAGAAGTGCTAAAAGGCCCCATTTTTTCTTTAAGTTCTGCGATTTTGGATTGCAGAATCCCTGCCTTAGCCTTACGTTTCCTTACCATAAGCTGCATAAGCTTTTGTTCACAGCCGTTAAAAAACTGATACCATTCATCCAAAGACTGGAGGTCTTCGGGCCCTTCATTGGGGTTAATATCCCACCTCAGTCTTCGAGGGGTTAAATTGTGACCTATGTACATTTCCAATGAGGCCACATCCCACCATAACCTGATTTGTTTCTCCATGTCTATTTGGAGTTGTTTAAAACCTCTCTCAAGGTCAAGGTTAGGGGCGGGTGCCTGTTGGAACACTTCCTCTAGGTTGATGTTCCTTTCTTGCATAAAGTTAAATATATCCATGCTTGCTTGAGCTATTAGTGTTGTATCAAACAAATAATGTAGTACAATACCAAAAGAATGAAGAATTGTAGACGGCCACTCACATTGGCTTGTCTAGCTCCGCGCTTAGGATAATTCAAAAAGGTCTATACTAATATTAATAATGTAAACCCAGTACAGCTGCTCCCTATGAAATCTAGATGATTTAATTGGTAGTTTAATTAAATGAGGGGCGCTAGTACCAACAAGAGATACTAAATTAATTAATAGGTTAATTAATTGTATATTCTGAACTGTATAGTAGAGACTAGGAGCTTATTGAAAAAAGGTGTGCAGACACAATATAGATCTACCATGAACTAAGCTAATTAATAACTATTTAAAGTGATAATAGTGAACCACATTTGGTTACTCATACATTACAACCATTATAATGTGAATAATAAAAATTGATTAGAGTGTGTTTATACAAACAATAATAACACCAGACACCTAGCGTGACCCAGTGAGGTATAAATTAATTATTACCCCAAAGATAATTAACACACAAAATAGAGCTGACCGAGCTCTATTTAAATTAAATAATATAAATATAACAGACCCTGTACCTTGTATCACAATGTGTACAACGAAAGTTAATGATCAAGCACTTATGCCCAATCTAATACATAAAAAGTGCAAACCAACAAATTTGGCAAATATCCCAATGTCTTGGGTACATCCAAAAAACGTGAAAAATATGTGAAAAATATTAATATAAATTAGACAGTGTTAATTGATATAACGCAAAGTTCATGTAGTATATAAAAAGTGCAAGCCAACAAAATTGGCAAATAATCCCAATATCTTGGGTGCATCCAAAAAACGTGAAAAATATTAATATAAATTAGACAGTGTTAATTGATATAACGCAAAGTTCATATAGTAGTCCTTGCTGCAAAACGCCACAATCACTCCTGTAGATATAGCTTGTGCACCATCACCAGACAAATTCTCGATCCACCCAATGTGAGAACCAGCAGTATTAAATGGCCTCTTACCAAATGGAGTTGATTACTTTGTTTAGAAGCAATCAAATGCGCTTTCACAGGATTGTGCCTGTACACTGAGTGACACACCCTCACTCAAGGGCTCTCTTCCCTCTATCAGACCAGCTCAGATGGAATGGATTGGAAACATATGTGGGAATATAAAGAGAGGCGCACCTCATAGCGTAATAACGTTTTATTTAAAAAATAGCATAAAAAAACACAGCAGCCAATTGCTCACTTACATTTTCCAGTGCCTACCCGGCACTGAGGCTACTTGCGATATGTTAAAAGATTCGATGGAGCAGCGGATCCTTCCCTCCTGGCGTGCGTCTCTAGCGTGCGTTCCACTCACCAGACAGCCGGAGCCAATATCACAGGAAGTCCAGCAATAGTGCATCCAAAGATACAAAGTGATCAGGTACCGCCTACCGACGTACGTTTCGTGTTTGTCACGTCTTCAGGGTGGCGTACCTGATCACTGAATAACCTGATTAATATACTGATCCTCATTAGTGGCCAACCAATGACGACTTAGTGTGTGCACAGCCTCAGTCCCAGTTAAGCTCACAACACAGCTGAAAAAAATCTATACATAATGGATAAGTATTAACCCCCACATTAGGAATATAAATTATCTAGGTTTTAGATCTTACTTTGCCTCATTAATCCCTGACTCCAGACGGGGCTTTATTTTATATTTCTGGGTATTAATTCAATATGGGACTTCATTTGCATAACTTTAAATAAATAACTTTTCAACGTCTAATCCTGGGACTAATATAAATCTTTGTAATAGGCACAGATTTTTTCTGTCTTATTTGATTAGTAAAGGGCGGAGGTAAACCTGCCCATGTCTAACCACCAACTATAATTAAAAAACTATATGTTGGCTTATTTTATTTTTCTATGGCGTATAGAATCTGCAGTACTCATTAAATCCACAAGATGTCACTATTGTGTCTTACTATCTATGGAACCACATCTTTCATATAGTAAGATGGGATAGCTTATAAATCACCCTCTCAATCAACATTTGACTATTTTAATTACCTAGATGCAGATGTATATATCTATTTGGTCATTAGATCAACTTTTATATAAAACCATTCACTGCTCACAAACTGGTTGTTGTGGCATATTGCTTTTAAATTTATTGAATTTTATATTATTCTCTATGGGATATGGCGTCTGTATTAATCATACGGTCCACAAGATGTCACTACATATGGTATGTTCACTCCAGACAGTTTATATATATATCTCCTGCCTCCATTCTATGCATGAGTGTATTTTCTATTAATTAACTCTTTACCAAATGTTAATACATGGGATATAATCCATATGGGGCAATCTGAACAGATCTTTTGATCACCCACTCCACAGACGGGCGATAACAATCCCTCCATCTCACAGCACAAAATCTGTCACAATTATCCTGCCAGTTCCCCCCAACACCGTTGACAGTAGATAAAAACGACTTAATTTTTCATCTAGTTATAATTATCCTTCCCTCAGTTAACTATTCATTGGACAAGAAGCAATTCAGGTCTAAATCTATATTCATCCCTAAAGGTTGCATCGTGTCCAATGTATATAACCACTTAGTCTCATTTTGAGATATTGCTTTTTTCATATCCGTCCCTCTCCAATGTCTTGATACTCTATCTATTCCATAGAACTTGCACAGTGAAGGATCACTATTGTGATATCTCTCAAAGTGTCTGGGCACACTATGGTTGGGAAATTTTTTCTTAATATTGGTCAAATGTTCATTTATGCGTACTTTGAGCTTTCTCGTGGTACGCCCTACATATTGCATAGGACATGGGCATTGTAGTACGTAAGTGACATATTCAGAGTCACACGTTATAAGGGGTTTAATCTTATGAGTTCTTTTATTTGCACATGATTGGAAATGGGTTAGTTTTTTGCTAGTGCCTGGTTGTCTCGTTATTTTACATGCTTTGCATCTGTTACAGTGATGAAACCCTGATCCATCCAAAAAAGTGGGCGGTTTCTTGGGGGGGTCTGGCACATTGGGGGCTATCTTGTTCCGGAGTCCAGGAGCTCTGGTGTAAATAAATTTTGGTACCTTTGGGATATTTAGCTTTAGATCTTGATCTTGTCTGAGTATGGGCCAATGTTTTTTGATAATGGCTTCTACCTCTCTATATTGTCTATTGTAGCCTGTTATAAAGGCTAGACCACCCACGTATTCTGGTTTAGCTTTAGTAGTGAGTAGGGAGCTCCTATCTAGATTGGATACTTGTGATAATGCTTTCTTGAGGGTGTCCTCTTTGTATCCCTTCTCAATAAATCTTTCAGTTAGCACCTGTGCTTGTTCCTGAAAGTCAATTTGTGTTGCACAGTTGCGTTTTATACGCATGTACTGGCCTTTTGGGACCGCACCTATCCACCTTGATCAGGTACGCCACCCTGAAGACGTGACAAACACGAAACGTACGTCGGTAGGCGGTACCTGATCACTTTGTATCTTTGGATGCACTATTGCTGGACTTCCTGTGATATTGGCTCCGGCTGTCTGGTGAGTGGAACGCACGCTAGAGACGCACGCCAGGAGGGAAGGATCCGCTGCTCCATCGAATCTTTTAACATATCGCAAGTAGCCTCAGTGCCGGGTAGGCACTGGAAAATGTAAGTGAGCAATTGGCTGCTGTGTTTTTTTATGCTATTTTTTAAATAAAACGTTATTACGCTATGAGGTGCGCCTCTCTTTATATTCCCACATATGTTTCCAATCCATTCCATCTGAGCTGGTCTGATAGAGGGAAGAGAGCCCTTGAGTGAGGGTGTGTCACTCAGTGTACAGGCACAATCCTGTGAAAGCGCATTTGATTGCTTCTAAACAAAGTAATCAACTCCATTTGGTAAGAGGCCATTTAATACTGCTGGTTCTCACATTGGGTGGATCGAGAATTTGTCTGGTGATGGTGCACAAGCTATATCTACAGGAGTGATTGTGGCGTTTTGCAGCAAGGACTACTATATGAACTTTGCGTTATATCAATTAACACTGTCTAATTTATATTAATATTTTTCACGTTTTTTGGATGCACCCAAGATATTGGGATTATTTGCCAATTTTGTTGGCTTGCACTTTTTATATACTACATGAACTTTGCGTTATATCAATTAACACTGTCTAATTTATATTAATATTTTTCACATATTTTTCACGTTTTTTGGATGTACCCAAGACATTGGGATATTTGCCAAATTTGTTGGTTTGCACTTTTTATGTATTAGATTGGGCATAAGTGCTTGATCATTAACTTTCGTTGTACACATTGTGATAGAAGGTACAGGGTCTGTTATATTTATATTATTTAATTTAAATAGAGCTCGGTCAGCTCTATTTTGTGTGTTAATTATCTTTGGGGTAATAATTAATTTATACCTCACTGGGTCACGCTAGGTGTCTGGTGTTATTATTGTTTGTATAAACACACTCTAATCAATTTTTATTATTCACATTATAATGGTTGTAATGTATGAGTAACCAAATGTGGTTCACTATTATCACTTTAAATAGTTATTAATTAGCTTAGTTCATGGTAGATCTATATTGTGTCTGCACACCTTTTTTCAATAAGCTCCTAGTCTCTACTATACAGTTCAGAATATACAATTAATTAACCTATTAATTAATTTAGTATCTCTTGTTGGTACTAGCGCCCCTCATTTAATTAAACTACCATTCCATGTTGCCAGCACACAGCACAGACACTTCCCCATCCATTTCTGTTCTCACCTCGTGCTCCTCTCCATTCAGGAAATGGCTCACAGCTTCTTCCCAGCCAATGGGAACAGAGGGGTGTGGGCTGTGGAAGGCAAAGTAGAAGCCCAGTACTGGAGCGTGGCTGTGGTGCCCTTGGGCAGATCGGAGCTGGATTTTGTGGAGGATATGATAATATGACAGGGAGGCTGCAGGGGCCCCCTGGAGCTAGGGTCGGGGTTGCGATTGTGACCCCTGCAACCCCCTATGCTACGCCCATGTCACCGCGTTCTTGACGTTCAAGATTTGTGTGACCGTATGTATGCAAGACAAGTTTGAGCCAACATCCTTTAGAAAAAAATCCATGGATTTTGTTGTCGGAATGTCCAATCGTGTGTACGGGGCATTATGTATGTTTGATTTCCAACCTAGGTGACAACCATGGCACCCTCCGTAGATACAGTGGTGTGAGGTAGCTACCCTAAGACAAGGAGTGTGTTATATGCAGGGTTACTAGGTGAAAATAAATGAAAAAAAGCCTGAAAAAGGATAACTAATTTAGCCACCATATCTAAGGACTGGTAAGCTTCAACTTATTACATTTTTATTTTTTTGGGTTAGCTACGCTTTAAAGAATGTAAGAAGGCTTTACTTTGCTTAAGTCCCCAAGGGCTAATTGTTATCTATTATAATTACTTTCATTCCTTTCACTTCTGAACTTTCAAAGAATATCATTTTAAAAGTGAGAAAATAAGAGAACATAGAATTTGATTTCACGTAAAATAATGTTTTAAATGCATTTCTATTTAATGAAACATGAGGCTTAAAGTTACATCACCTCCACTTTTTCAATAAACTTAGTCAGCCTTCTCTGAAGCCAGGAAACTCCTGTCACCACAGTCAGCAATAAAACTCGGTTCACCTCTGTAATACTGATTGTTTGTTGTAGAACAGTATCACCAGCAGCCAGATTGTGTGTTCCTACACACTGGCGATCACCAGATGTCCCCTCAATTCGGGAATGGTTGATTAGAGTTGCTAAGATAGAGGAGATGGAAGAGCTGATTTATACCGCACAAGAACGTCTACAAAAATTTTCAACCACTTGGGCCTGCTGGAAACACCTCCAAACCACGGACAAATACAAGGCATTCTTTCCTTCCCTAACTAGGGATACATAACCCACAAACCAGAAGGCGCGGTGTCGGCGGGGGGGGTGGGGGGACGCCGGGAACGGCGCCCGCCTCCTCTCTCTCTCTCTCCCCCTCTCTCTCTCTCTCTCTCTCTCTCTCTCTCTATCCCCCCTTATACTCCTTCTTTCTCTATCCTCACCCCCCCCCACCCCTCACTCCCGTACCCCATCCCAGCTATCAAACATAACATTGAATCCTCCCCTAGAATATTTAACCAACCAATAACCTTTTAGAGGCACACCAACGTATCCGTTCACATTTCCACACTGACATTGAAGTCAGGACTAGAGTCACTTTCGAGACCCAAGTTAGACCTGTTGATATTGGTCTCATGGGTCCGGCACCCATATGTAACACTACCTGACCTGATCTGAGTGCCCCTCTTCTAATATAACATTATATTGGTTATACGTTAGTTGACAAGTTATGACTATATTTGTTTAGCTCTGTTCTACCCACCACGGCCAATGCAGCATGGTTTCAGTTACATTTTTCCTTTGTATAAAAGAGTCGTGGTTGCACTTTCTTGTATGTGATATATACATGTTTTGCATACTTGTATGTTTTGAAACTTTCAATAAAATCTTTTATGGGAAAAAAAAAGAACAGTATCACCAGGAATGCTCCTCTGGCCTCTTCTCTGCATTTCCCATCATTTAATAAAAAAAATGATGTCACCTTAAATGGTGCTGGAAACATGCATATCAATGCTCTACTTCTCTTGCTTAATGTCTGCATAGAGTTATATACTTGTATATAAAAGCTGGACATATGATTGTCAGGTGAAATAAAATATGCACCTACTAAAGGAAACCATAAATTGATTGCATTAGCAATTTTTACATTTAAATAAACTATTCCCCACACAACACCAAACACGGCTCCAAACAAGTTGAATAGTCAGATGAAGTTTCTGCTGAAACCAATAATCTCCTGTATCCCTTATGCCACGTACACACGATCGGACTATCCGGCGGACTTGGTCCGACGGACCAGAGTCCGCCGGACAATCCGCCCGTGTGTGGGCTCAGGCAGACTTTTTCTTCCCAAAAGTCCAGCGTACTTAGAAAGAAGTCTTGACTCAAAATTATCCGCCGGACTCGGCAGTCTGGCGGACAATCCGGCCGTCTGTGTGCTAGTCTGCCGGACTTATGAAATGAACGGACTTGCCCACACACGGAGTAAAGTCCGTTCATTCTGAACGTGACTCCAGATAGACGGGACTAGCGAAGGAAGTCAATGTTGCCGCCTCTATCAGCGATATTGACACCTTGCTAGCCTCGTCACCTGGTATGGTTTTAAAGGGGAATCCCTACGCCGAAAAAACGGTGTGGGGGTCCCCCCTAAGGTCCAGAGGAGGCGCTTATCCGAGCATGCAACCTGGCCGGTCAGAAAAGGGGGTGGGAACGAGCGACTGCCTCTTTTACCGCTCTTTTATAGCGGAGGAGCCCGGCATTCTCCTTCGTCACTGCCGCCGTCCGTGGGTCTTCTTCCGACTTCGGGGGTCTTGTCCCGCTCTTCGTTTCTTCTGCTGGACTTCCGCTATCTTCTTGCAGCTCTTTTACTAGCGTTGGCCTGGTCTTCTGGTTCGTTGCTGTTGTCACCACCGCCGCCTTGTTCTTCTTCTTCTTCCTTCTTCTTCTCTTCTTCCGATGTTGACACAACGCTCTCTCCACTCTCTCCACTTGTAATGCCAGGGACACGTTGCACGGCGACTTATATAGGGGCAAGGGGCGGGGTCACCGGCTGATGTCACATGGTGACCCCGCCCCTTATGATGTCGCAGTACCAGCATCCCCCGGTCCGATCGTGTGTACGCGGCATTACTCTTACTTCCCTATAAGACACAGTAGTGTAGTAATTGTTGAGAAGAACCAGTGAACACTTTCGGGAACAGAGGAAATCAACATGATCTTTATAGATTTTATCCAGATGTTCTTTTTGATTGGCACTGTGTTTGAGGGACACAGGAAATTGAAGCTGAGTATCTGCCTTTGTAGGGTTTCACAGGCCAGGAACTGCTGGAGGGAGGGTTGAAGTACCAAAAGAGTGAAGGAAGCCTGACTTGTGATGGTTGCTACTGGAGATAGTAGGATGGCTGTTGGTCTGATAATGCACCTTAATGTTTTTTGCAAGAAAAAACCTGTCTTGCCTCTATATCTGCTGCCGTTCAAGTGCTTGCAAACTTGACTCTAGCCAATCTCTACCAAACACATACTTGAAGTGTATATTTTAAATTTGGGGGGGGGGGTTAATTGGGCATATGAGGATGAAAGCAGGGGCAGATCCAGGGGGGGCAACGTGACAATTAAACCCCCCCACCCCGAGAAATTAGATGCGCGTGAGAGTCGAGAGCGGGCGGCTCCTCTTGCGTTTGAGATAGCAGGCAGGCTGGGCAGCTGAGCAGCTCAGCGGGCAGGTGAGAGAGCAGGCGGGCCAGGCAGCTGGGCGGCTGGCCACATCATCTCTCACCGCCCGCCCTGCAGTTCCGCCTTCACTGTGCAGGCAGCCGCGGGCAGCAGAGAGATTACATTATATCTCTGCTGCCTGACTCTGGGACACAACAAGAAACAATACCCACCTTAGCAGCAAGTGACAATCGGCAATGAGCGACAGGTGACGTGGTAAGTGACAGTCCGCAACTTGTGGCAGGTGACATGGCAAGTGACAGTCCGCAACTTGTGGCAGGTGACGTGGCAAGTGACAGTCCGCAACTTGTGACAGATGAGGTGGCAAGTGACAATCTGCTACTTGTGGCAGGTGGCGTGGCAAGTGACAGTCCGCAACTTGTGGCAGGTGACATGGCAAGTGATAATCCGCAACTTGTAGCAGGTGGCGTGGAAAATTACAATCCACAACTTGTGGCAAGTGACATGGCAAGTAACAGTCCGCAACTTGTGGCAGGTGACGTGGCAAGTGACAGTCCGCAACTTGTGGTAGGTGACGTGGCAAGTGACAATCAGCAACTTGTGGCAGGTGACGTGGCAAGTGACAATCCGCAATGTATGGCAGGTGGCGTGGCAAGTGAAAATCTGCATCTGCTAGCAGGCGACGGTGGCAAGTGACCATACGCAACGTGTGGCAAGTGGCGTGGCAAGGGAAAATCCGTAACGTGTGGCAGGTGGCGTAACAAGTGACGATCTGCAACATGTGTCAGGTGGCATGGCAAGTGACAATCCGCATCTAGTGGCAGGTTGTGTGGCAAGTGACAATCCGCATCTGGTGGCAGGCGACGGTGGCAAGTGACAATCGGTTACGTGTGGCAGGTGGCATGGCAAGTGACAATCGGCAGCGTTTTGGCAGGTCGCGTGGCGAAAAGACAATACGCAATGTGTGGCAGGTGGCAACTGACAATCCGCATCTGGTGGCAGGTGGCGTGGCAAGTGACAATCCGCATCTGGTGGCAGGTGGTGTGGCAAGTGACAATCCGCATCTGGTGGCAGGTGGCGTGGCAAGTGACAATCCGCATCTGGTGGCAGGCAACGGTGGCAAGTGACACACTCAGGGCTCCCACTGATTCTGCATTATGGTAAGTTGAACTATTTAATTTTAAATAACAATGTAATAATATAAATAATGTGCTTCAATCATCCTGACACCATAACAACCATGGTGCCGGGATGATTGAAGCGCCAACACCAGCCATTTCCCTGATAAATTACCTGCAAAAAAATTATTTTCTGGCAGTGCCCCTCCCAAGACTAGACTCTGGATCAACCCTTGGATGGAAGAAGGTTCAAGAAATGTGTGTTTTGTGGTTTTGAAGTGTTTTTGCATACTCTGTTTTGACATTTTATTAAACGTTTAAAACAATGCAGAGCAGTTCTGCTTAAAAAGAAGCTCAACAAATATACCCCTAAAAAACTGTTTTGCCACTTGCCGGTTTGTATAAAGTTAAGGGATTGAGCTTGATTTTTTTAAACATTACTACCGCTATTATACTTGACAGTGTATCATTGTCAATGGTTGTTAAGGACACCAGCAGGTGACAATTTTACCAAAACCATATACATATAAAACCTAAACACCTTAAATTTGTATGCAATAAGGCAGGCCCTTGCACTACATAGTTGAAGGTACATTTTAAGGAGATTTAATAAGGAAATTGTAAAATGTATGACCAGCTTTACATTTATTCAGTTAAGCCCCATAAACACGCGCGGATTATCCGAGGACCAGGTCCGTCAGACCATGTCCATCATACTTTGTCTGATGTTGGTTTTGCGTACACACGGTCGGACAAAGTTGTCGGAAAATCCGATCATTCTGAACGTGGTGACGTTTGTTGCCTACGATGGGACTACGTAGAGGCTAGTAGCCAATAGCTTTGGTCTTGTAATGTGATCTGAGCATGCGTAGCACTTTGTCCGGTCGGAATTCGCTACACACGATCGGATTTGGTGTGATCGGACTTTGTTGTCAAAAAATCTATCCAGCAGGAGATAGGACTTTGTCCGTCAGACAATCTGATGGAAACTGTCCGATGGTGCCTACACACGGTCTGATTTTCCGACAACATTGTCTGATAGGACAGAATCCATCGGAAAATCCTACCGTGTGTATGGGGCTTAAGATGTACAAGGTGGTATCAAAAAAGTTATGAGACTAGTTTTGTAACATCACAAGGCTGCACGCACAGTCACAGGGAGCACTGACCTTCATAATTCAGTGTGCCAAAAGACATCGTCCTGTGTACATCGGGAGCTGTGCAACTGGTGTTATCCTGACTGTTACCACGTCTGCTATTTCATCTTGGACAGCAAGTTAGAACAAATGTAAAATTCTGCGTGAAACTGGGCAAATCTGCCACAAAGACGTTTGACATGATTCGCCAAGTTTACGGTGATGCTACAAGGAGTTGAAAATCCAGCTCAAAGGTCGCCGTTTTTACACCATTGCGTAGATCCAGCGCAAATAGCAGAAGGTGCTTGACATGCTTCGAAAAGAAGACTTCCAGGACACATTCCAGGGGTGGCAGGAACGCTGGGAGTGTTGTATTGCTGTGCAAGGGTACTATTTTGAAGGTGATAGTGTTTAAACGTAGATAAATAAAGTACTTTTTTGTAAACAGAGCTAGTCTGGAAACTTTGTGATACTACCTCGGGTCAGTTTGTAAATGTTTTCACCCAAGAGTCACACAATTTTCATCCAATATTCATGCAGAATGCAGTATCTCTAATTTGATTTCCTTTGAAAATTTAACTTCTGGGAGAACATTGTGTGAATCTTGTGTGAAAATTTACAAAGTCACCCTTTATTTTAAGAGTTCCTTGAAAATTCACTGATGATGAATCCTCCTGATGCATGTGTTTTAAATGATAATGAATGGTTTACCACTAATGTTTGTGTAAAGTGTTTTATAATTTTGAAGATGGTACTCTCCTTTGTTAGATGCAGGGCTTTTTTTTAGGGGGAACTTGGTGGAACTCAGTTCCACCACCTCTGGCTCAGACCCTTTGGTGCCTGCTCACCACAATCACTTGTAAACACAGAAGTCTGGTTTCTGTGTTTACAAGTGATAGCTCTGCACTTTGTATGCAATTCAATCCTGATATTGAATGCCCCTTTAAGACCTTCCTACTGTTTGTGAAATTTGAATGACCACACTCACTATTTGATGTGATTTGTAGGGTGTGTGTAGGGGGAGGGGTTTTGTGGGGTCGCGGGTTAAGTTCCAGCACCTATTGTTTGAGAAAAAAAGCCCTGGTTAGATACACATGTTAATCTACCTGTTAATCCTTATCATGATGCCTTTGGCATTTGTTTCTAATATATTGTCAGTGTCTGTAATCTTATTTGGTTATCTCAATAAAAGTATTGAAAGCAAAGAGGGATTAGGCTCAGCTGCCATTCTTTATAGATTTTTATTGCCACCACCTTAATCTATGTCTTGCCAAGATTTCCTGTGAGCTCTGATGAGAGTGGAGATTCATCATACACTAGAAGCTAAAACATACATCAATTTTGATTTTTTTTTAATAATTTTTGTCTACTTTTTATTACCAGTTGCACAATATACAGCATATCAAATTTTCATCGACATACAAATAACAAAGAGTTTATAAAAAGCATACAATAGTGAAATGATAATAAAAGTGATACTGTTTTCCATTAAGACACAGATTAAAACAAACTAACCATATTAAAATGTAATACTCTAGTTACTTTAAAAAAAGCCTAAACAGAACCAACTTATGTACTTTCATCTTCCAATGGAATAGCAGTTAATATGCTTCCCAGTAGCTGACCTGATGCTCTCAATTTTATTTATTTGCTTCCTCGCAACTCCAGTGAAGCTTACACAAATCAAAGAGCTAAAAACATTTCTGAAGCGACGTACACACGAGCAGATTTTCCGTCTGAAAAATCTTGGATAGTTTTTCCGACGGAATTCCACTCAAGCTTGGTTGCATACACACGGTCACACAAAGGTTCTCTGAACTTTCGACCGTCAAGAACGCGGTGACGTACAACACTATGATGAGTCGAGAAAATGAAGTTCAGTGCTTCCGAGCATGCGTTAAATTGTTTCCAAACATGCGTAGGAATTTTAAGCATCGGAATTGGTACAGACGATCGGAGTTTCCGATCAAAACTTTTTCCGACTGAAAAATTGAGAACATGCTCTCAATCTTTTGCTGGCGGGAATTGGGCCAGCAAAAGTCCGATAGAGCATACACACGGTCGTATTTTCCGACCAAAAGCTCTCATCGGTCTTTTGCTGGCCGAATTTCTGATCGTGTGTACGGGGCATGAGACTTCTACAGCGCTTTACTTCAGCACCTTATTTCAATAAATTGGGACAGTATATGAGAATCTCAATTACTCGTTTATAACTGGGTCAGTTGCGATGAAAAAAGATAGTGGCATGCCCAAAACTTTGTATTTTATGTAAATTATTTTTTTTTTCTTTTTTTTAGTTAAGACCTCCGTTTTTATGTTCTGTCTTGTCCCATCAGATACATTTTTCTTATCTTCCTGTCTCAAACACAACAGCAGGAAAAATCTCTCCCCTGCTCTTCTCTCTACTTTTTATATTTTAGATTTCTTTATATTCTGCATGATAGGAGTTAGGAATGTGAAAATGTTAAAGTGCTTTGGAGTAAAGTCAATGATTTTAAATCAAAATATACTAAATAAGGTGGTTAGGACATCTTATATGGATGCCACCTGGAAGGTTCTCTAATGCCGCGTACACACGATCGGAATTCTCGTCGGAAAAAACTCTGACGGTTTTTCCGACAGAATTCCGACGGAATTCCGCTCAAGCTGTGTTGCCTACACACGATCACACCAAATTCCGACGGTCAATAACACAACGGCATGAAACACGTTTGACAGCACTATAAAAGGGAAGTTTAATGCTTCCGAGCATGCGTCTAATTTTTTTCGAGCATGCCTCGGAATTTTGCGTGTCGGAATTGCATACACACGATCGGAAAATCCGATAGAAAGGTTTTCCGTCGGAAAAATTGAGAACAGGTTCTCAATTCAAAGTCTGTCGGGCATACACACGGTCGGAAAATCCGATGAAAGGCTCCCATCGGACAGTTTCCATCGGAAATTCTGACAGTGTGTACGCCGCATTAGAGGTTGTATCCATCAAATCAAAGTGGGAGTAGGGTCAGGCACACCTACAACACCCTGATAAGTTTATATATTTCAGGGGACTGAATATCCCATGGAATCCTTCCAATGTTATAAATCATGGGTGGGTAAATGGAAATATCATTTCAATTTCTCAGCCTGTCCCCTCTGCATCTTCAAGGTTATTCAGTACCTCCCGTCTACACTTCTTTTTAAATGCCAGCATCCCAGATAGCAAAGATAACTTGCAAAAAATGTGTGGCAGTGTTGAATTGTAAGTCTGTAACTTGCTGCACATTTTCACTGGCAAGTTGTACACTTGCAGAGCACTTGAAGCACAAGTTATAGTTGACAGTTTTCCAGTTAGTAGAAAATGTGCATGGTAAGTCTCTAATAAGAGCAAAGTTGCAGTGGTGAGTCTACAGCAGAAGCTCTGCAAGTTTACAGCATGGAAATTCAGCCACAGTGACCCCTGTGGTGGGATGACTATTGCATAACATAACTGAACCAAAACTTGCAGCAGACTTGCAGAATGTAAAGTAAAAGTCAGGGCTGGGCTCAGCCCTCCCTTCTCACAGCTCAGGTTGCTCAGCTGTCGGTAAATAGCCAGTACTCAGTGACTCACCTGGTGATAATATCCTGCTCATTAACAAGCCCTGCTGGCTATTTAAGCTGTATTGATTAAATCTCCTGTGCCTTCACCTTGGTCAACATATCTATATACTCTCTGCTGTGTTCCTGTTGAAGACTTGCCTGGCTGATGTCCCTTCTGGTTTCTGATGCCGTCTGCTGCCTCTGATTACGCTGATCTCTGGCTCCCTGATTCCTTGCTTTTTCTCACTACCCGATTTGGTTACCGAACCCTGGCTATGTTTTGACTACGTTTACTATGTGTACCATTTTTACCACTATATTAAATGCTGTGATTTTAATGCATTTTCTGTCTTGTCTGATTCATCGTTCCTCACAGAAAGTTGATCTGGAGCAATGCGGACATGCTGCAATTGTGCAACAAACTTGTGAAGCCTAGCAAGTCTAGCAATAGCTTTGCAAGTAATTTTCAAACTTGCAGCACAATTGCTTGCTATCTGGGATTATGAAATCCACTTTAATCTATTAAGCCAAATAGGCTTATTACTGGCCCAGTAAAACACAATTCCCGATCCTATTTTCCTGACCACTCCATGCTCTACAATCCTGTGCCACCATTTATTTTTTATGTCATCAATGACTAGCTTTTTTTCCCTGCTTTCTTGGAGCTGATGACATTTGCTCAGGTGCCTTAGATATTACTGCATTAGTCAGTCAAACAGCAAATTGTGCAAGATATTGGCACCTATGGCCCTGCAGTTTTCTTGGATGTGTGGTGTGTTTCCAAGAGGGCTGGTGGTGAAGAATAGCATCACCTTCATTTAGGTGAGAATCTAAGAATTAAGAATGTCCTCATAATAAAAACACTTATTTGCAAAACAAAAATGTTAAAAAAAGTGTACTGTTTAAGTTGTTAAGATGTTATCACCTTATACATTTCTCTCTATCTTCTGTGTGACCTTTTTGCCAATAATAAATGTACAAAAAGTTAGGCATCAGCTGGTATTGCCAGACACATTGTCCACCTGGTTTCCACGATTTGTCCACCTATGCCATCAAATGACAACAGTCCGCAGAAAATCCAATAATTATTGCAAGAAATCATCTTTTCCAAAACACAATTCGGGTAAAGTACAACAATATCCAAAAACATAATCTTGTTTTAGGATGCTTCGTATTTGTTATGAAGATATTGCTGTCACTCCTGTTGTGTGGATGAAGAAGCACGCCATCAAATTATCTTGGAGTAAGATTTCAGTTGCGGGGTATAGCACAGATATCCTGAGGCAAAGGAGCATTTGTAGACCCCAGTGCAGGAGTGAGGTCCACAACAGTCCCAGGTAGAGCCTGGAATGTGAAATTTTGCAGCAGTGTGGTAAAGAAGAGGAACAGCTCCATTTTGGCCAAACCTTCCCCGGCACAACTTCTCTTACCTAAGAGGAAAAAACATAAATTAGACTTACTGATCAAAAAAAAAAAAAAAAAAAGCTTTAGAATCTCAATGTATACCTCATGCTGGGAATGCTACACATAAATTCATAATACACATAATATAGGCAGCTGAATTACATGAAAATCTTAACTTTTAATGTAAAATGTGCGCTTGGGCCATGCTGTCCCACCTCTGGAGCCTTCCTATTGGTCCTTTACTGTAATGGTCAGTCTCCAATAGACCAATAGAGGCTAAAAAAAGGGTGTGGAACCAATCTCAAGTATTGCAGTGCAGTTTTTATTTAAGGTTATCTCTGTTTATGTAATTTTTTCACCATTTGGTCCATTTCAATTGTCCAGGTTTGTGAAAGTTTTACTTTTACATATGCTGTAAACACTCACAGATCAGTAGGCAAGGTATAACTATACTCCACTTCTTAAAGGAGGGCTAACCAAACAAAATGTTCAGATACTGTAGATGCCATGGGTTTAATGACCAGTACTCAATAAGGTGCTTGAGCAGGTTTCAGGACCGTCATTCTTAACTAACCAAGTGAGTAACTGATTTGGAGTGAAGTGAGAAAACTCTGAACTTCTGCCCTGTATACTTTCTTCATTGACTCACGAGATAGAGAAGCCAGAATAGAAATCAAAACTCTAGAGACTGCACATTTTAAAACAGCTTGGAATGGTATATTTATATTTTATCCTTACAGCTTCAATCTATTGTTCTGTCTGGAAAGTTCTGTTTTAAGTTACCTGCTGAGAAGGGTATGAATGCATCGTTCCTGTTGAACTTTCCATCGGCATCAAGAAAATGTTCTGGATAAAATTGATCAGGTTTTGCAAAGTAAGCTTTGTCTTTCAATATGGAGGACAACAATGGAACAATTGTGGTTCCCTAGAAGAAAGTAATTACAAACTAGATGTTGATAATAAAAAAAAAAAAAAAATATATATATATATATATATATATATATATATATATATATATATACACACACAGTATATTGTTACCAGCCTTTGGCTTGTTCCTTGACTACGCTTCTGCTTGAGTCCAACCTGAAACCACTCCTTACCGACCTTTGGCTTGTTTACTTATTACGATTTTGCTTGATCCCTACCTGCTATTTCTGCTACTGGACCCTGGTTTGCTCACCTCCTGGTGGGGTGATCCTGAGGACTATGACCTGGTACTAACATGCAGCTAAACCCACCACCATTAGGCGCTCTGGTGAACACTGGTAATTACTTAGATTCACTGCAGAAAATTGAAAAAAGGACTTTTGAGGTGTCCCAAAGAGTGGGGAGTACCTGGTGGTGTGCGCCCTGGATGTTCTAGGTCTATATCTGGAGGGATTGTCATGTTTGCTCGCCTGGGATGTCCCTGTATATGTACATCTGACATTTGTCCAACTGTCTTAAACCTTTACATGATGCTTTGTGGGAAGGGACACTGTGTGGTCCATTTACTAAAACTGGAGAGTGTAAACTCTGGTGCAGCTGTGCATGGTAGCCAATCAGCTTCTAACCTCAGCTTGTTCAGTTAGGCTTTGACCAAAAAACCTGGAAGCTAATTGTTTTCCATGCAGAGTTGCACCAGATTTTGCATTCTCCAGTTTTAGTAAACCAACCCCTATGTGTATATATGTGGCTTAAAGGATGGCCAACCAAACAAAATGTTCAGATAGATGCCATGGGTTTAATGACCATGCCTATTTAAATGAGTACTCAATAAGGTGCTTGAGCAGGTTTCAGGACCATCACTCTTACTGGTACCATCATTCTTACTGGTATTATCTTGCATTTTTTCTTTCCTTATTGTAAGTGAAGCTTCACAGTCTTATTCCCTGAGACTGGTTTAAAATTCCTGCAAAAAACGTTGAAGAATTTCTGTGTTTATGTATACAGTGATAGGGCTTAGCTTCCCAATATGCTATAATAAATAATCTTTAATGTATTTGTTACTCTGATATAGTTAATGGGTATTGGCTGTGTGGATTAGTGTAGAAACTGCAATTTTTTTTTATGTTGTGTATCTTGTGAACTCTTTGGGGACTTCAAAAGTAATTTTGATGCCATTTATTTTTGAGAACCCCTTTAAAGAGGAAGTAAACTCTGCCACTCTGATGCTTCTTTTCATTTAGTCCATTACAATAAGTAATTATCAAACTATAGCCACTGTAATCCAGCCCAAATCGCATATTACTTACTGTTTAAAGAAACTTTAAAAAACTTTTTTTCAGGTGTAAGGCAGCGCCATCTTAAGTATTGTTTTCTGAGTTCACAGTAGAGTGTATTCCCGCCCTTACATTGAGCACTTCCTGTACTGTTAACCAAGCCTCCTTCTCAATGCAACATTTCTATGGCAACTCTGCTTCCCTTCTCATAGCTGACTTGTTTAATTTCATAGTATTTACTTGTGCCGATTATCTATTGTTTGCCTATGTCAGTCTTATCAGCTTCAGCTGATAAGACTGCAGTAATGCTGTCCGATAGCCAGGTTTACACTTCATGTAATGTCACATGGTCATGTGGGGTGTAGTAGGAATCTCTGAGTGATTATGCAGTCTCGTGGGATTTCAGTGTTGTGCCGTAGGAAGTCCTGATAATAGACAGAAAAGCACACAGAGTGTGCCGTAAATCAGGGGAGATATGGGCATGCTCAGTGACGTCATTCTACAGAACAAAACTGGTATTACTTTTAAATGTACTATGTCAACCAGTTGTCCTATAACAATATATTACAAAATATATTTTAAAAACTCACCTTTGGAATCAAATAGCCCCTAAATGTGATATCACATGTTGTTGCATGTGGAAGGTTAGTTGGGGCAATATCGCCAAAGCGCTGAACTTCACACACAACAGCATCAGTGTAGGGCATTTGCTTTCTGTGTTCTAGCTTTGGTGGTGCTGTGCCTATAACTTTTTCAATTTCTTTTTGCACTTTTTCTGTTAAATATTCAAAAAAAAAGCTATTAGTATTGGTTTATATAATGACAATGTCTTCTGCAGCTGTTTACAACATAAAGACATACATCAGTAACAATATCAACATCATGGCATACATAATACATAACAAATAATTGAAAAGAAGAGGGGCCTTGACAAAGCAGTGTGGCTTCCACATTTATTTGCAAATGCATGCAATAAAAACCTTGGTCTTCAGGTTCCATTGAGTTACGCTGGGCTTCTAGATGTGTAACTTCCCTTCCAGGGATATCTACCCTCAATTTATTCTTTGCTCTATGTCCCAAGATGGGAGCTATGTTAAACTAGAGTTAAGTACTGCACTGCACAGAGGAACATTCCACATATATTTGCAAATGTATTCAACCAAAACCTCTGTATTCATTGCAAATAGTTGAAACAGATTATATATATATATATATATATATATATATATATATAATACATACATTATATATATATATATATATATATACATACATACTATATATATATATATATATATATATATATATATATATATAATACATACAGTATATATATATATATACAACATACAGTATATATATATATATATATAACAGAATTGAAAACCCAACCAATGAAAACACGTGCTCTAAATTGAAAACAGATGCAAGGGGGAGGATATCGTTTTGATGCAGAAATTGTAAAAAAATTCTGTATCAGTGGGAGACTTTTGGGTACATTAACTGGTAGGAGGCAAAGTGTATTATCAAGTGTAAAGCCTTTTATACAAAGTTGGTTCTTCTGAATGTGCTTAAAAACGTGGTTTGTCTGCGAGTGTCTCAAGACATATGAAACCAAATTTCAGAGAAAGAGGGCAGGACAAGAGAAATCCTGAAAGCAAAAATGAAATATTAGTATTGTTCAAACTTTCCTCACTTGTTTGCAGTAATTTGGCTGAAAATGCCACAAATTGGCAAAAAAATGAACCTTAATCTAAAAACAACTGAAGTCAATAAAGACATATGTCAGATGGGCTGCCAAAGACCTTTATGGGGCTTCTATGTGGTCTGTGGTGATTTAAAGGCTTGCAACAGTCCCACCTGTCCAATCTCTGATTGGCTACTTTTCTGATTGTATGCCCTGGCCAATCATAAGCCTTGCTGGTGTTCTGTCAAAACATCCAACTCATTAAAATCTCCAACATCGTCACTTCCGGTGACTCTCCAGCATCAGTAATTGGAGATTTGGACAAGTTTTCTGTTTTGACACAACACTGGCAGCGTATACACAACGGTACACGATATAAGGAGCGGAAATTGTTAGTCCGCCCGCTAGTAACCAACAACATGGCTGCCTCCAAGGCAAGGACAACTTTTCCCTCCTTAGCCGCTGCTCTGTCAAAACAGCCAAGTTGTTGTGTACCGTAGTGTATACGTTGCCAGTGTTGTGTCAAAACAGCCAAGTCGTCAAAATCTCCATTTACTGATGCTGGAGAGTAACCGGAAGTGACTTTGTTGGAGATTTCAACGAGTTGGCTGCTTTGACAGAACACCAGCAAGGCTGCTGATTGGCGGTGCCTTAGCATGTCATGTGATGTCATGGTGCAAGGGAGCCGAGCAGAGTGTCTGGAGTCTCGTGGGAGGGTCTGCAGGACAGAAGGAAGGCAAGCTGGGAGCTGGGCTGTCGGTGCTGTTTGGACTGGAGTTCTGCTGCACACTGCTGTTAGTGTCACTGTGAGACTCAATTTTGTGTGTGTGTGTGCATGTCCATTCTAACTTTGTTTCCCTCCTAGGTCCTGTCCCTGAGCTACCTACTATATCAAAAATAAAATGAGAAATATGTTTTTTGCCTTAATATCTGCCTTAAATCATATTGCTAATTGCACATTGTACTTGTTTGAAGGTAGGAAAGGAGGGAAGTGTAGTATTTAAAACATAGTTTAATGCACAAGGTATTGCATTTACAGGATAGAAGAATTCATAGACATATCTGTAATAAATATGTCCTCCTTGAGGGGTGCCTGCTATCCGGTGTATCCCAGCGTCCAGATGGTGTCAGAAGGCTGAGCAAAAAGTTGAACCCAAACAGGAAGTGCAGGGGATCTCAAGCTGCCTGACAATGGAGGGAAAGACAAGAAACTAGGCTATGCGCTCAGAGCACACAGCTCCTTCTAGAGGCCAGTAGAAGACGCTGTGTGCTCTGAGCGTGTAGCCTAGTTTCCTGCCTTTCCCTCCATCAAGGCCCGCCCACCGGGTGACGTCATCTCCCTCTGTGCGGTCCATCCCAGGCAGCTTGAGGTCCCCTGCACTTCCTGTTTGGGTTCAGCATTCTGCTCAGCCTCCTGACACCCTCTGGATGGTGGGATACATCAGATAGCAGGCACCCCTCGAGGAGGACGTATTTATTACAGATATGCCTATAAATTCTTCAATCCTGTAAGTGCAATACCTTGTGCATTAAACTATGTTTTAAATACTACACTTAGGTGCGTCTCCCTCCTTCCCTCCCTTCATATTTCCCACAGAGTTTCTGGATACGCTCTGGAGATGACTGGCACCTGAACTATTTATTTGCACCACAGTTGTCATGGACAACATTACCTACAGCAAGGACTATTATAATCAACAATTTTAATCAAATGCGCAGATTTATCACTGTTAATGCGCTGGTGGCTTTATCTTTTCAATATTGTACTTGTTTTCTTGCTTATATAATGAAATTTGCACCTAAAAGTGTAATTTTGTAACTTTTGGAAATGCCAGTAAAAACTTGGCTGTGCCAGTAAATTCTGGGTGTCTTGTCAGTAAATTTCAGTCTGGTAGGTTGGCAACACTAGTGCAATGCATACAGTAGCTTCTATGGAGTAGGTTTCAGGGAGCCACGAGAGAGTGGGGTAGATTTACTAAAGGCAAACAGACTGTGCATTTTGTAAAATGCAGTTGCACTCTGCAAGAGCAGTGGCTCCAGAGCTTAGTAAATGAGCAGAAGCTCTGCTGACTTCAATTATCCAATCACGTGCAAGCAAAAATGCTGATTTTTCAATTTCCCTTGCACATGATTGGGTATTCTTTGCAAAATTTAGCTTTACTTAATTTACTAAGCTCTGGGGAAACTGTACTTGCAGATTGAAACTGCACTTTGCAAAGTTCACAATCTATTTGTCTTTAGTAAATCAACACTAGTGTCTTTCCAAGATCTACTATCCTAAAATGAGGAATGAATCCCTTCTTTTCAGAATTTATGATGAAAAAACACATGTAGACACATTTGTCCTAAGGAGGCTCTACTGTGCTTAAAGGTATATTAACATCCCTGCCGGTTTTCCCGAGTGTGGCTCTGGGTTACATTTCAGTACCATTAGCAGTAACCCTGAGCCACACTCGGGATTGCATCTCAGGATCCTGGTGCAGGTTACTTACAATGTCACCAGGATCCTGCGTTGTCCCCCTGCTGTGTCTGCGGACTGTGCCCTCTGCTCGATGCCTCTGTGTGCCAGGCTCCATTCCCTGCGAGCGTAGCAAAGCATGGGGCGGAGCCCGGCAGCAAATTCAAAAAGTACAAAATTCATAACACATAGAGTACACTGTAATCTTACAGATTACATTATTGTATGAAATCATTTCACCTCCCTTTTGTCCCTAGTGCTTTGTCCAGGGCCCTGCATGCACTTTTATATTATACTGTATATACTGTTCTTTCTTCCTGGAAACTTGAGATTGTCCATAGCAACCAAAAAGTGTCCCTTTATGTCAAAAGTGGTTTTAAACCAGCTAGAAAACAGCGATAATAAATTAGAATCACTTGCAGAATTGAGCGATAGTGAATTGTTGGGAAATTCCTTTTATTATTATTATATTATCATTTTTTATAATTATTTATAGTTATTTATTATATTATAATTTATGATTTTGTGTTTCAAACTTTATCATACCCGGAATGTTTACTAGACTCTTGTTTGGACAGATTTAAGTGAGTTATTCCTAAGAATTACAGGCCTACAAAATAAAACGCCAAATTTCTATGCAAAACAATGTACCACTTTGAGACGCCAAAAATCTGACATAATCATACCGCCAGGGTGGTTAAAGTCTTGTTTTTTTTGTTTGCCTGTGTAGTTATTCTTTCTAAAATATATCAAAATAATTCTACATCCACTTAGTGAAAAAACGTGCCATGAGGTTGACATATCTGCTGAGTGCTTGTGATTTTTTTTTATAAATCAGTGATACCGTATTTACTTTGAATGCTATGAATTCATGAACAGATCAAAGAATTAACAGAACCCCTAGTATATCAATTTTCCTTACTTTGAATTTCTGGGTATTTAACCATGATCAGGAGGCTCCATCTTAGAGTGGTGGATGTAGTTTCCATTCCAGCACCAAACAGTTGGGCCACCAGGGCAATTAGGTTGTCATCATGAAAATACAGTGTAGATTCTGACTTTCCCTGAATAATGGAAAAATATATATCTGTGTGAGCATTTATTCCCCTTTTCCTTCATCAGTTGCATGTACATTAAAGCCCAACTCCAGGCTCATTGCCCCTACCCTCCAAAAGACTCCACATGCTGTATTTTATGCTATTTAATGTTATACAGTAAAACCTTGGATTGCGAGCATAATTCATTCCGGTAAAATTCTTGTAATCCAAAGCACTTGTATATCAAAGCGCATTTCCCCATAAGAAATAATGGAAACTGTGGTGGAACACAAAAGTCCTGATAAAAATCCTTGGGGTGACTTGAAATATTGTAAGTCTTCTTGTCCAATATCAATATTTGACCTCACAAATGATGTTTGGTGTCCTGACTCTTTTGAACAAGTACAAATTCCAACAGGCAAGCTATAGAAACTTCTGGAAAGCCTTTGGCAGAAGTATGGAGGTACAGTAAAACCTTGGATTGCGAGCATAATTCATTCCAGAAACATGCTTGTAATCCAAAGCACTTATATATCAAAGCAAATTTCCCCATAAGAAATAATGGAAACTGTGGTGGAACACAAAAGTCCTGATAAAAATCCTTGGGGTGACTTGAAATATTGTAAGTCTTCTTGTCCAATATCAATATCTGACCTCACAAATGATGTTTGGTGTCCTGACTCTTTTGAACAAGTACAAATTCCAACAGGCAAGCTATAAAAACTTCTGGAAAGCCTTTGGCAGAAGTATGGAGGTACAGTAAAACCTTGGATTGCGAGCATAATTCATTCCAGAAACATGCTTGTAATCCAAAGCACTTATATATCAAAGCAAATTTCCCCATAAGAAATAATGGAAACTCAAATGATTCGTCCCACAACCATGTATTCATAAGTCCTTCAGTTTATAGTGCATATAAAAAGAAACCATAACCATAACATGTCCATCCACAAATGGAAGCCTCCACAGGGGGGATTAGAAGCAAAATACAGCAGGAGCTACAGAGTATTAAAGAGAAGAGAGGCGCCTCTAAGTGTAGAAATATGGTTACATTTAGTGAAGGTACAACATTTAGCAACTCACATGGTTGATGATTAAAAGAGGCACATCTAAGTATGCAAGCACCTGGGGTAAAGCTGTCCACATAGACTATCTTCCGCACTACCTCGCAGCATGGAACGGATGACATCAATGGCGGTACGGTGGACTGTCTATGTGGACAGTTTTACCCCAGATGCCTGCATTCTTTGATGTGCCTGTTTTCCTCATCAACTATGTGAGTTGCTAAATGTTGTACCTTTATTAAATGTAACCGTATTGCTACACTTATAGGTGCCTTTCTTCTCTTTTATACTCAGTTGTGACATGACGCTACACTTATATCAAGACATCGCTTGTATTTCAAGTCAAAATGTATCAAAACATTTTGCTTGTCTTGCAAAACGCTCTCAAACCAAGGTTTTACTGTACTTATCTCTTCTAGAAGTAAATTACCTCAAAAACAATATATAATAATTATTTGTATATTACTTACTTATGGTAAATAACCCCTCGCCACCCAGGCCAATCCTGACACTACTCTCCTTCATGTAATAAACATACTTTTTTTGCTAGAAAATTACTCAGAACCCCTCAAACATATATATATATATATATATATATATATATATATATATATATATATATATATATATATATATATATATATATATATATTGTTTTATCAGACACCCTAGGGAATAAAATGGTGGTCATTGCAACTTTTTTTGTTACATCTTATTTGCGCAGCAATTTTTCAAACGTGTTTTTTGGGGAAAAAAACGGTTTCATGAATATAAAAAAAAAAACTCTAGATATGCCAATTTTTTTTGTATAATATGATAGATACCTAACATGTCACACTTTAAAATTGCGCACATTTGTGGAATGGTGCCCAACTTCAGTACTTAAAAATCTCTGTAGGCGACGCTTTAAATTTTTTTTACTGATTAATTTAGAGTTACAGAGGAGGTCTAGTGCTAGAATTATTGCTCTCGCTCTACCGATCGTGGCGTATGTAACCTGTGTGTATCTGGCTCTGAGACTAGCCAGTGCCTCACCAGCCACTGACCTCACTGCACGTCTCTGACCTAAATCCACTATTAATTGACTTCAATATGTTCAAAATTCTGCAGCCAGAATCCTGACTAGGTCTGGTACAAGTGATCATGTTACTCCTATCCTGGAGTCATTGCACTGGCTTCCCATAAGGTTTCACATAGACTTTAAGATCCTCTTGCTCACCTATAAGGCTCTTCATGGCTTGGCACCCCCATTATCAATTTACTCCCCCCTCCCCTCGTAACCTCCGCTCCTTAAAATTCTGGTTTGCTGTGTGTCCCCCATACTAACCTACACTCAATGGGAGAACCTTCTCCTGCTATGCTCCAAAACTCTGTAATTCACTTCCAAAGAACATCACAGAGAGTCATCTTCTCTAAACTCATTCAAATCAAATCTAAAAATGTTTTTTTAAGGCAAGATTTAATTTATTTGTCCCTTTTTCCTTTATATTATCTTGTGTATTTGCGCTTTGAGAAGCCACCTTTAAAGGCGCTATATAAAATAAAGTTTTTTTTATTATTAAACCCTAAACATGGGTTTAATAACGTTGCAAAAGGTGAACTTATGCTTTAAGATATGGAGGAGCCAAGATGCTCAAGGCATTCCCTCGGAGGTTGGAGGAGTGCTTGCAAGAGGCTGTGCAGACCTCTTCTCAAACTATGGTCTGGAATTTCATAAGTAGGTTAACATCTATTCTGGGGTCTAGGGTGCACAGAGTCAAGAGGATTTAAAGCATTCTGTCTTCAATAGCAGCATAGAACCCCAGTACAGCAGTAAGTGGTGGATTAGGAAGTATTTTGGAGGGCCGCATGACAAATGAGTTGCATTCCATAAAGTAGTGCTTCTGCTTATTCTTATCAGAATACCGCATTGCTGATGCATAAGTCGCAAATTCCCTTTTTGATTAGCAGGGAGGAGCAAAGAGAAGTTTTGCCTGGGTAGTTCAGAATGGATCTAGAATATTCCATTTCAGTTGAAAACATGCATGTGCCCTCCTGCAATTCATTTCATATCAAAAATGTTCATCCTCACCTCTTGCTGTTTTGCCAGGAAAGCATCAATAAGATTTCTGTGATTATTTACATCAAGGTCTTTCCTCTGCTTGGTAAATGTTTGTCTCATAAAATCATGCAGTTGTTCAGTATTTTCAGCAATTTTGTGGTGGGCTCCGGGTAGAGGCTCTATCAACGTTGGGAACATATCATACAGCTGAAAAAGAGAGATAAGGTAGCTTAAAGGGAATGCATAGCACTTTTAAATGTTTGAATATTGTCTTTGTACATATTTATTTATATAGTTTCAATTAAAAATAAAATATAATATATATGTAATAAATACACACACAGTGTCTCACAAAAGTGAGTGCACCCCTCACATTTTTGTAAATATTTTATTATATCTTTTCATTTGACAACACTGAAGAAATTACATTTTGCTACAATGTAAAGTGGTGTAAATTTGCTGTCCCCTCAAAATAACTCAACACACAGCCATGAATGTCTAAACCACTGGCAACAAAAGTGAGTACACCCCTAAGTGAAAATTTCCAAATTGGGCCCAAATTCTCAATATGTTGTGTGGCCTCCATTATTTTCCAGCACTGCCTTAACCCTCTTGGGCATGGAGTTCACCAGAGCTTCACAGGTTGCCACTGGAGTCCTCTTCCACTCCTCCATGTTGACATCACAGAGCTGGTGGATGTTGGAGACCTTGCGCTCCTGCACCTTCCCTTTGAGGATGCCCCACAGATGCTCAATAGGGTTTATGTCTGAAAACATGCTTGGCCAGTCCATCACCTTTACCATCAGCTTCTTTAGCAAGGCAGTGGTCATCTTGGAGGTGTATTTGGGGTTGTTATCATGTTGGAATACTGCCCTGCGGACCAGTCTCCAAAGGGAGTGGATCATATCACAGTACATGTTGGCATTCATGGTTCCCTCAATGAACTGTAGCTCCCCAGTGCCGGCAACACTCATGCAGCCCCAGACCATGACACTCCCATCACCATCTTGACTGTTGTCAAGACACACTTGTCTTTGTACTCCTCACTTGGTTGCCGCCACATGCTTGACACCATATGAACCAAATAAGTTTATCTTGGTCTCATCAGACCACAGGACATGGTTCCAGTAATCCATGTCCTTAGTCGCCTTGTCTTCAGCAAACAGTTTGCAGGCTTTCTTGTGCATCATCTTTAGAAGAGGCTTCCTTCTGGGACGATGCAGACCAATTTGATGCAGTGTGTTCTGAGCACTGACAGGCTGACCTCTGCAGCAATGCTGGCAGCACTCATACGTCTATTTCCCAAAGACAACCTCTGGATATGATGCTGAGCATGTGCACTCAACTTCTTTGGTCGCCCATGGCAAGGCCTGTTCTCAGTGGAACCTGTCCTGTTAAACCGCTGTATGTCTTGGCCACCATGCTGCAGCTCAGTTTCAGGGTCTTGGCAATCTTCTTATAGCCTAGGCCATCTTTATGTAGAGCAACAATTCTTTTTTTAAGATCCTCAAAGAGTTCTTTGCCACGAGGTGCCATGTTGAACTTCCAGTGACCAGTATGAGAGATGGAGGGCAATAACACCAAATTTAACACACCTGTTCCCCATTCACACCTGAGACCTTGTAACACTAACGAGTCACATGACACCGGGGAGGGAAAATGGCTAATTGGGCCCAATTTGGACATTTTCACTTAGGGTTGTACTCACTTTTGTTGCCAGCGGCTTAGACATTAATGGCTGTATGTTGAGTTATTTTGAGGGGCAGCACATTTACACTATTATACAAGCTGTACACTCACTACTTTACATTGTAGTAAAGTGTAATTTCTTCAGTGTTGTCACATGAAAAGATATAATAAAATATTTACAAAAATGTGAAGGGTGTACTCACCTTTGTGAGATACTGTATATAGAATATATACCGTATATACTCGAGTATAAGCCGACTTGAATATAAGCCGAGGCACCTCATTTTGAGAAAAGCGCAGCTACTGTAAGTGGAAAAGAGGGTCAACAATGCCCATTTGCAGCCATAGGTCCCCCAAACTTCAAACTTGGTAGTTAAGGGTTCCTAGATGCCCCCTAGCTGCAGCCAAAATATGGGGTCTCTGGACCCAATGGGCCCCGAAATTACATTGCTGCAGATGGAGACAGTTAACTGACTTTGGGACCCTGTATATCGGGTCACTTGGTGCTAGGAACCCCAAATAAATTTGGATATATTGTATTGTTGGTTACAATGGGTTTACACACCAAATTTAGGGTTCCTTGCACCAAGTAGCCCCGAGATCCGGGGCCCCAAAGTTGGGTCAGAAATGTAATTTTCTGCTGCAGAAAAATGCTTGACTCGAGTATAAGCCGAGGGGGGCACTTTCAGCACAAAAAATGTGCTGAAAAACTTGGCTTATACTCGAGTATATACACACATCTAGTGAGATCAGATTACTGCTGAATGGCTACAAGGAGGAATACTGTCTCAGTATACATAGGGCAGCTCTAAGCATGCAGGCAGTGCTAGAAATTGTTATCAGAAACTTGAGTATGCTTTACAAACTTTAAGTTTTATTGATTTTTAATGATGTGCCCATTGTCTAATGTTTATGGCAAAAAAAAGTAAACCTTAGCGAGAGACGATATTTTTGAGGCATAGAGTTATGATAATTCACTCTATCTATAATAGCAACATTATAATCCTAATGCTAAGGTGCTTTACTACCATATAATTTAGTTTTTTCATCCTCATGATACAATACTTTTAACTGGTGTAGGTGACCTCATCTTGACACAAATACAGTATATGAATAGGAAAACAGCTTACCCTGGCCATAGGGGTCC
>CM053028.1:520854833-520858878 GCA_028564925.1 Lithobates sylvaticus | reverse complement strand
CCAGAGTGCCCCTTTAAGTGCCCCTCCAAGTGCTGCCACTGTGCCCCCTGCCTGCCCTCTGCACTTACCTTGTCTCGATGTGCAGCTGGTGACGGCGTCAGGCGGCGAGCGGTGTCTCATCATCCGAGGTCTTCTTCTCCCGCGCTCCTCCTGTCTTCTGCTATCTTCCGTTCCGTCCGAGGTCTTCTTCTCCCGCGCCTGTCTTTTGCTATGATTGGACGCCTAGCGTCCAATCACAGCGCCTGTGACTTCAGCCAATCAGGTTACAGGTAACAGACCTGGCAACCTGATTGGCTGAGAGGCGGGTCTGTGTTAGGGAAGCGATGTATTCGCTTCTCTAACACAATACTGTGTAATCAGCGAACGCACAGCCGTGCGCCCGCTGTTTACACTTAGGGAAGCCTATTAGAGCACACCGCTCTAATAGGGTCCCCTATTAGAGCTTACAGCTCTAATAGGGGCGCTTCCCGCAACACCCCCCCCCCCCCACTGTAATTCAGATGCCCGGCACCCGATCAGGGGCCGGACACCTGAATAGGGGGCGGCAGAGGTGACAATAGATAGATTCATGCAATGCATGAATCTATCTATTGGTGATAGAGCGGTGCATACTGCAGTGCACTGTGCCCGGCGCCCTTAAAGGGCCATGTTTATTTTTTTTTTTTAAATTCTTTATTTATTCAAAAAAAGAGGCAAAACATCTAATATAAAGTAAATTCAAATTTCCAAATATATAACATTACACATTTTCTTTGACAGCTATTCATTTCATACTGGCTTAGAATTCCATAGTTGTCTAAAACAAACTCATATACGTCTTCATTACCTATGTAATTCATGTGGTACCTATGTAATTCATTACCTATGTAATACCTATGTGCATGTCTCCATAAGGAAAGAGGGAGAAAGTAGAGCATCTCCATCATCTCTTCAACCTTCCCCTTAATGGACTCTTTAAACCTCTTTTTAATTTTATCTTTTACCAAACCCATTCCTATCGAAAACTAAATAAAACAATATACCCTAGCCAAAAAAAAAAAAAAAAAAAAAAAAAAAAAAAATTAAATAAATAAATAGATAAATTTAACCTATCTCTTACCTCCCTCCCTCCTTCCCCCCCCCTTCTGTTCAACCCTATAGATGGAGGGATTTGGTCTATATACGTACATGTGCACGCACTTCACCCATGTATGTACACAACTGCATGTACACAAAAATGCACAGATATACATACATGTATATATATATATACACACACACCCATACATGTATACACATACATACGCATATACATGCACACCTACATACTCATATACATACATACTCATATGTACATACACAGACACATACATACATACATATACATATACATCCTAGATAAACTCACAGACAAGCCTCTACTCCCCCGAATCTTCTGTCAATCTCTTCTTTCCTTCCTCTGAATATATAAATCTATTCCATTCTGACCAGGTTTTATTATATTGTTCTTTCTTGTCTTGGGCCGAGAGGACAAGATCCTCCATGGCCCCTAGCTCTCTGACCTTATTCAGCCATCTTGCAATAGTGGGCGGCCTAGAGTCCCTCCAGCACAAGGTGATACAGGCTTTGGCTGCATTTATCAAGTGGCACAGCACTGACTTCTTATATTTCTGTACCGGAATTTGTGAACTATGTAGTAAAAAGAAGGCGGGGTCTGTTGGTATTTCAAAATCGGTAAATTTTTGAGAGATCAACTGAACATCTGTCCAATACTGTCTAATCTTAGGGCAGGTCCAAAAGATATGAAACAACGTCCCTCGTTCCTCCTCACATCGCCAACAGCGATCTGAGGCCCCTGTCGAGAATCTACTCAGTCTTGATGGGGTAAGATACCATTGCGTCAAAACTTTATAATTGCATTCCTGGACTCGTGTACATATTGACGTATTTAGTGTAAGGTAGATAATGTTCTTACGCTGCGCCGGGGTAAAAATCTTGTTAAGGTCTCTTTCCCATTTATTAATACTTTCCATTACGTAATCTTCTGCGGGGGTATTTAAAAACATATACATTTTGGAGATTATCCGAGGGAGTGGTTCTTTTCCTTCAAAACATTGTTCAAATATGGTTAATTGACGCCGATAATTTATCGGCGTTCCCAATGATTTCAAAAAATGGCTTAACTGTAGCGCCTGCCAAAGTTTTATTTCGAAAGGCCCTCCTGGTTGTGTCAAATCTGCAATTGTAGGCCAGGAATCTGAGGAAAGGAAATGTGAAACCTGGAAACATCCCCTTTCCAACAAGTTCCTGAAAGCTCCTGGCTCCATCCCTGGCGGAAAGTCGGGATTTCCCAGAATAGGGAACAATGGAGATTGTCTTGATGAGTATTTAGGGTTACAGCAAATTTTTGCACTTATTCGCAGCGTAGGGCCTATTGTAGGATGTTTTTTAAGAGAGGCCGGTAATGCTACATAGCACCACGGTGCTCTTTGCAGAGGTACTGGACTAAAACTGTTGCTCCATGCCTATCCACCGTTTAAACTCTTTGTGTCTACACCAATCTACTACCCTGCCCAGATGTACTGCTTGATAATATTTCGATATGTCTGGGGCTGCTACTCCACCATTACCTTTGGGCATCGTCATCAGACCTCTACTAATCCTTGGCCGTTTCCTTGCCCATATAAATTTAGTAAAAAGTGAACCAATTTGGCGAAGAAAAACTGCCGGGATCTTAATCGGTAGTGCCTGAAAAAGATATAAAAACTTTGGTAGGATGCTCATTTTAATAATACTGCACCGACCGAACCACGAATGTAATCCATGATGCCATTTCTCTAATAAGGACTCTACTATTTTATATAACGGTGGAAAATTTATTTTAAAGGTGTCTCTGTCATTCGATGGTGTTTGGGTACCCAAATAATTTAGCGCCGCCGCTACCCACTTAAACTTAAAATTCGGTTGGATGGAGTTGCGCAGGCTGGGATGTAATGAAACCCCCATCGCTTCCGATTTAGTATAGTTTATTTTCAAATTTGATAGGGTGCTATAGATTTCAAACTCCTTCATAAGATTGGGTAATGACACGTGTGGATTAGACAAGGAGAACAGCAAGTCGTCTGCATACGCTGAGACTTTATAGTTATGATCTCCCAATTGTAACCCCTGGATATCCGAGTTTTGTCGGATCTTACTTAATAATGGCTCTATCGATAAAGCAAAAAGCAACGGTGAGAGAGGACAGCCCTGGCGTGTACCGTTCGAAATCTCAAACGGTTTCGAAAAGACTCCATTTACTCTCACCGATGCATTTGGGGTGGTGTAAACACTTGAGATCCACTGAATCATATGTTCCCCTAATCCCACATGCCTTAAAACTTCAAACAGAAAACGCCAATTTACTCTATCGAACGCCTTTTCGGCGTCTGTACTCAAAAAGACGCAGGGGATATTTTTATTTTATTCGCATAATGGACCAAATTGAGTACCTTAATGGTGTTGTCCCTCGCTTCACGCGATGGGATAAATCCTACTTGATCTAAATCTACCAATTGGCCCAGCAGTGGTTGCAATCGTGAGGCCAATATCTTCGTAAAAAGTTTCAGGTCTACGTTTAATAGAGAGATAGGCCTATAACTGCCGCACTCCGCCGGATCCTTCCCGCTCTTTGGGATCACCGTAATATGTGCTAAAAGCGCGTCTCGGGGGAATGCGGCAGTCTGACCCATCTCATTAAACATCTTTATCATCTGAGTACCAAGCAGTGGGAAAAAATTTTTGTAATATTGTATGGAAAATCCATCCGGGCCTGGAGCCTTCCCGGGTTTTGCTGTTTTTAATACTACATTTAACTCCTCAATGGAAATTGGTGCTTCCAATGTTAGCCGATCTAATGATGATATCCGCGGTAAACGCGTTGTACGAAGATATTCCTCTAAAAATGCCCTAGGGACTGATGATGGTGCTAGATTATATAACGTGGAATAATATTCTCCAAATACTTGGGCTATTTCTTTTGGCAATGATGTTAATCGGCCGTCTTTCCTCTTTATTTGGGGTACAT
>CM053028.1:520814833-520852333 GCA_028564925.1 Lithobates sylvaticus | reverse complement strand
GGTTATAAATACGTGTCACTCATTTGTACATTATCTGTGATATCCATACTTAAACAATCTTATTATCTATTCCACCGTGTAATATGAGGCCTTAACAGTCCCGACATTGGGAGCCCAAAAAAAAAAAAAAAAAAAAAAAAAAAAAAAAAAAAAAAGGGGAGATAGAGAGAGAGGAGTCAAGATCAGACTGCTCCACCTACTCTGGGGGGGAGACCTGGGGGGGGAAGGATGGGGGAGAAAGAACAAACAGGCAAACAAGACAAACAAAAAAAAAAGAAAAAAGAAGGGGGAGGGGGAGCAGACCAAAAAAAAAAAAAAAGAAAAAAAAGGGAGGACCTTGGGGGGACATGGGGGGGGGGGGGAGCATTTAAACGTCCTGTCAATTAATTAGGTCCAGTCTATTAACCATCACTTTGGGGTGCAGTTCCCTGGGCCCCCCCATCTCTTCTTCTCTGTGGCAATGCTTCCTCAGTCCTTGGGACCCCTACTCGTCCTCTCGGTCCCTGAATATGCTGTAACCAGTTTGGGACCTCCATTGCTTCCATCTCCAAAAAAAAGAACAACTCAGGAAGTTCCGAGGGGTGTCGTAGGACAAATGTCTTTTGATCTTTTCTTTATTATTAATGCCATAGGGTATCCCCATCGATATGTCCCCCCTATCTTCTTAATGTTATCCAGAAATGGACGCAGCATGGCTCTTCGCTGTAAGGTAGCGCGAGATAAAGTCTGGGAGAATTTTTACTTGCTGTCCCTCATAGGCAATCTCTCCTATTTCCCAGGCCTTACGGCTTATTAGTTCTTTATGGGCATAGCGATGAAAACATCCTATCACATCTCTAGGTCTATTTAGGTGCACTGAGGGGGGTCCCAAGGCTCTATGTAGCCTCTCGAATTCTAAATCCTGTGAGGGAGGGGGAATAGCCAACCTTTTGCAAATCTCCATTATTGTATGCTGTAGAGCATCCCCTCCTATTGCCTCAGGCACCCCTCTGAACCTCAAATTTTTACGCCTGCTGCGGTCCTCAAGTTCCTCTAAACGGAGCTGCATAGGGGAGGAGTGACATAAGGGGTTTGTACAGTTTGTGTTGTTGTACCTGTTCCAATTGCGCAATTCGGTCTTCCAGGGCTGCCTACTGCTGTTTCATCCTGTTTCAGTCTGTCCGACAGGCATTGCACCCTCCTCTCTACCCCCTCCACTCCCTTCGGTGTACCTCTTCCATGCGAGCAACTATAGCTTCCATATCTGAGCGCGTCGGCAGGGTCTGCATTACCCTCAGAAGTGTCTTAATATCAGGGTCTCCCAAGCCCGTAGCCACCTCATGCTGCTCCTTTGATCTCTGTGTCTGCTCCTCTGCCGTGCACTGCATTTTTGCTTTCACTTTCGCTGCTTCTAGCCGGGTAGGTGGAGCAAGCCCTGTGCCGGTTTTCTGGATACTACACACAGTGGCGCCGCCCCTCGTGTCTCCAGCTCACGATCGCGGGATACCCTCCGCTCTCAGTACGGAGAAAGTATAAAACTGTGGGATTTCTAACTGCTTTGGCGCTCGCTGTATTTTGTTTTCTTTCTCTTCATTCCGGGGGGCTTGATTTCTCAGGATGAGGGTAATCTGCTTAAGCTATGGGAATGCAGCCCGCGATATCCATCATAGTCAATCCAGGTGGGTGGACGGAGCTCCACAGACTCGTGTGTCTCTACTCCGCCACTTCAGGAATTAATTTGTTTATATACATTCCACTACAGAGTTGTCATAAGAGATTACTGTCAGCATTATGGTGAACTCTAATTACCTTACCTATATCACTAGGATTATGCACATACTGTACAAGTCCATTCATAAAAATTATGTTTGGGCTGTATCTCATTTATTAAAATTTCAAATTTATCACAATGAACTTTAATAAACTTCAGATTCTAATGAATGAAAAACAGTCAATTTATAAGTTCACTTCTCTTTACTTGCAGATTTCTTTGAATACTGTAATTACAGTAATAGATCAGTAATAAAATGAAAATTGCTATTTTTTTTTAATGATCCCATTATGTAATTTAATTTGCAGTTATCCAAGACGTATGGTCCAGTAATAGGTGCCCAAATAGGAACGGAGAAGATGGTTGTCCTTTGTGGATATGATGCTGTGAAAGATGCTCTAATTAACCACGCTGAGGAGTTTTCAGACAGGCCAAAGACACTGTGGTTCCCTAAAACCCTAAGAGAAAATGGTACATTTATTCAAAGATGTATTATTAAAGTATTTTAAAATGAATTGGCATACATTTGTCAAAAATATTGACTGATATTTTGCCTATAAAAACTGGATTTTTAATGCTAGCAGGTTTTAGTCATGAAAATGTATTTCTCATTCTGCGTAGGTCAAGTGTTCCATGAAATCCGTGAGGACCTGTGTTGGTCAGGTGTTCCATGAAATCCATGGGGACCTGTGTAGGTCAGGTGTTCCATAAAATCAATGTCGGTCAGATTTTCCATGAAATCCATGGGGACCTGTGTTGGTCAGGTGTTCCATGAAATCCATGGGGACCTGTGTAGGTCAGGTGTTCCATGAAATCCATGGGGACCTGTGTAGGTCAGGTGTTCCATGAAATCCATGGGGACCTGTGTAGGTCAGGTGTTCCATGAAAGTCATAGGACCTGTGTAGGCCAGGTGTTCCATAAAATCAATGTCGGTCAGGTTTTCCATGAAATCCATGGGGACCTGTGTTGGTCAGGTGTTCCATGAAATCCATGGGGACCTGTGTAGGTCAGGTGTTCCATAAAATCAATGTAGGTCAGGTTTTCCATGAAATCCATGGGGACCTGTGTAGGTCAGGTGTTCCATGAAAGTCATGGGACCTGTGTAGGCCAGGTGTTCCATGAAATCAATGTAGGTCAGGTTTTCCATGAAATTCATGGGGACCTGTGTAGGTCAGGTGTTCCATGAAAGCCATGGGACCTGTGTAGGTCAGGTGTTCCATGAAATCAGTGTAGGTCAGGTTTTCCATGCAATTCATGGGGAACTGTGTAGGTCAGGTGTTCCATGAAAGCCATGGGACCTGTGTAGGTCAGGTTTTCCATGAAATACATGAAGACCTGTCTAGGTCAGGTTTTCCATGAAATCCATGGGGACCTGTGTAGGTCAGGTGTTCCTTGAAATCTATGGGGAAATAGCAAAGGCAGTAATTATTGGATACAGGATAAACTAGACTTTCTGTGGTTCCTGTTTTATAAACAAATCATTTTTACATTTCTTTGTATGTTCAGTAGGTAAAACTCAATCATGTTGTATTGTCCATCACAGGTCTCCTTGCCCAAATGGCGCAAACTGACAGTGTCTTTGCAAAGAACACCACCCCTCCGACTCCTCGATACAGGCATACCCCCCTTTTAAGTACACAATGGGGTACACTTCTGCATAGAAACCAATGAGTTTCTAACCTCAGCTTGTTCAATTAAGCTTTGGTAATAAAACCTGGAAGCTCATTGGTTTCTATGCAGAAGTGAGCCTGATTTTGCACTTTCTAGCTTTAGTAAATAAACCCCATTGTGTACTTAAAAGTGGGGTATGCCTGTACTCAGCTTACTGTTACTTCCTTGAAGCTTCTTGCTTCTGTGCAGCCGCTGCTGAAATCAACTAATGTTGGTGACCTGGAAAAGTACTGATATAATTTACTCATGTACACAGTGCTCAGATCTTGCGATTGCCTACTAGGCCCAAGTAGTGATACAGGGTAGGAGATCAGATGCTGCACAATACCTGAATTGGCATGTATAATCGCTGGCTTCAGATGAGGAACAGGGGATCACTGGTAAGGTGTGTGTGTAAGGGTGTTTGGGGGTGGGGCTATGCAGAGACACAGGGGTTGATTTACTAAAGGTCCATCAACTGAGACCTTTGCAAGTGCAGTTGCTCCAGAGCTCAGTAAATGATGCAAAGTTTCACTTTGCAAAGAATACCCATGCAAGAAAAAAGAAAAATAATTTTAGCTTGCACATGATTGGATGATGGAAGTCAGTAAAGCTTCCTCTCTTTTACTAAGCTCTGAAGCAACTGCCTGCACTGTCTAATGCCCCGTACACACAGTCGGAAATTCCGACAGAAAAAGTCTGATCGGATTATGTTGTCGGAAAATCTGATTGTGAGTGGGCTCTATTGGACTTTTTCCGTCGGAAATTCCGACAGAAAAAGTTTGAGAGCTGGATCTAAAATTTTCCGACAACAAAATCCGATCAGACTTTTTCCGATCATGTGTAGAGAATTCCGATGCACAAAGTGCCAGGCATGCTCAGAAAAAATTTGGAGACGAAAGCTATTGGCTACTGGCCTGCACGTAGTCCCGTCGTACATGCTGTACGTCACCTCGTTCGGAACGATCAGATTTTCTGACAACTTTGTGCAACCGTGTGTATGCAAGACAAGTTTCGTCCAAAATCCATCTGAAAAAATCTGACGGATTTTGTGGTCATAATGTCCGACCGTGTGTACAAGGCATTACTGTCTATTTGTCTTTTGTAAATCCGCCCCATTGTCAATTTTCTCTGCATGGACAAGCTTACAGTGGCTCTTGAAATGATCAGTATTAGTATGGTTCAAATAAGGATACAGTAACAGTACAGTATCTACATTAGGATATGGCCATGTGCTTCATGATTAGTAGGATGCAGGTGGACCTTTGCAAATGCAATGGCATCCAAAGCAGCTATTTGCCAGTTCACCAAGCAGATCTGTTTGTCTAGTAGGACAAGCTGGTTATCCATGGTGACATGAATCGCAGCAAATTAAACAACTTATTATTAACAAAGTTGTAATTCACAAACCACCAATAAATCAGTATTGATGGTTTTGAGTGCTAATGGACGTAGTGAAAGAACTCAAAGTTGTAGATAATATTAAGGCTCGGTTCACACCTAATACCGATGCGGCTCACAGAAGGAGCCCTGTGCGTCCCCATTCACCATTTCAGGTCCAATTTCAGCACTTTTGGGATGAATTCGGACCTGAAATGGACCAAAAGATGTTCAGGGCTCCTGTGCAAATTCACACTGGAGTGGTATCAGAGATATGTGAACCAGCTCCATAGAGAGCCGGTCACAATCTCCTGCTATTGCGAATTGGATGCAGGGATCTGCATCCAATTCACAATAGTTTGAACCGAGCCTCGTTTTAGGACAGGATTCTGGTGTATGTACAACTCTTATTACAGTCCCTTGCTGATTCAGTTGCATTAAACAAAATAGCACAACTGTCACTTTTGGAAATCCTGCTACCCTTTTCTATTTGTTATTTGAGCTGGAGATAATTATGAAGGTCTGGATAAAAAAAAAGAATATTACAAGGCCTGTGAGATTTTGGAAAAAAAAAAAAACGTCATTGTTGATCATGTAATAGCTTATATTTAATTGGGAGCAATACAGTTGACTTTACATGTACAGGTTGTAAACTGTATGTATTCTGTTTAGGGGTTGTCTTTGCCAATGGAGAGAACTGGAAGGTGATGAGAAGATTCACCCTTTCCACACTTCGGGATTATGGGATGGGAAAGAGAACTACAGAAGACAAAATAATTGAGGAAGCTGAATACTTGGTACAGGCTATTCAATCATATGGAGGTAAGTGTTCATTAAGTCATCTCAGAACAGATAAGATGGTAGCAAGATTTCTTTAGTAATATAAACATGTCAGAAACTTGGTCAACTTCAGCTGAGCATATAATGAAATGACCATCAGACAGCAAACAGAGTCTGGATATGTAATGAACACCATGCCTACTACCTTTGTGCATATATCATTACAAACTTTAGAAAAAAACATAATTTTCAAAAACTATACTACTACTGTATACCGATAAGGTCATATACAAAAGGCTTGTTGGCAGATGTAGTGCCTCTTTATGTAATGCCACTTCTCTCTTTTGTTATTGGCTGTGTGTTGGGCCTGGTAGAAGGGGGTATGGGGACAGGCTGCTCTTGACTAAGATCACGTACTAGGTTTGTGATCTGTGTATTAGAGAGAGCCCTCTGCAGGGCTGGACTGTCAGGGGGCTTTAGGTGAGAATACCATGTTAGGGGGACTCACAAAGTAGAAGATGCAAGGATATTAGCTACCCCTGACATCTGCTTAGCAGGTCTGTAGCCTGGAGTATAGAGGCCTCCAGGAGAACCCACACTGGGGGACTCATGAGTGATTGCTGGCAAAGAAAGCTGGACTCTTTTAATCTTTGTTTATTGCATGGAAGTGTTCGGCACTGTGACCATTATAAAGAAGGAAAGTGTAAAGATTTTGTGCCAATATCATTCTACAGTAAAGAGTTGAAAAGCACTTTGTGTGTGAACATTCTACACTCTATAGGAGGGCCTCAGGCCAGGAAATGCGAGTATTACAGAACAGTGCATATCTTATCAGTGCAAGAAGCCTGGTGGGACCTGGGCCAATATACTGAACAGTATATTCTGAAGCCGAGGATTCACCACTGTCAGAACACAACAGCCCATTCAGATCGTGTGTACGTGACAATAGAGTTGTTTAAATGCATAGTCAAGTTGGATTTTTATTTTATGTTTTTAAATTCCAGGAAAGCCCTTTGACAATCTGACCATCATTAATGCAGCTGTGGCCAACATCATTATATCCATACTACTGAGCTGTAGATTTGAATATGAGGATCCTACATTACAGAAGCTCATGAACATAGCTAATGAGAACTTAAAACTGGTGGGCTCACCTTTAATCAGAGTAAGTCACTGTTATTTGGATATATACAGGCATGTGGCAAAGAAATGTTTTATTTGTAAAAATGAGATTTGAAATATGAAGACCTGTTAGTACAATCAGCTACAACAAATTGAACAATAATTCCAGGATAGGGATTTATTTCCTACTGCAGAAAAAAGAGATGAGCGAATCTGTCCTATTAAAATCCATAAGAGATAAACTTTGTTATTTTTTTCAGACCATTTTCAAGGCTAATAAACAAGCTACTGTTGAAAAAGGGGGTTATGACTCGGTTCCAACAGTTTTTTAAGTACCGGTAGGTTCTTTTCATGGGGCACTGAAAATACACAAACCTTTTATATAACCCTTTATGACCAGAGCATCATTCAGATTGTGGAGGTGTTATGCCCCGTACACACGGTCGGATTTTCCGACGGAAAATGTCCTATCGGACAATGTTGTCGGAAATTCCGACCGTGTGTAGGCTCCATCGGACTTTTTCCGTCGGATTTTTCGACGGACAAAGTTTTATCTCCTGCTCTCAAATTTTCCGACAACAAAGTCCTATCGGACTTTTTCCGATCGTGTGTAGTGAATTCCGACGGACAAAGTGCCACGCATTCTCAGATTACATTAAAAGACCAAAGCTATTGGCTACTAGCCTCTACGTAGTCCCGTCGTAGGCAACAAACGTCACCACGTTCAGAATGATCGGATTTTCCGACAACTTTGTCCGACCATGTGTATGCAACACCAGTGTCGGACAAAATCCGTCGGAAAAAATCAGATGGATTTTGTGGTCGGATTTCCCGACCGTGTGCATTACTGCTTATCTGACAATTATTCCTACAGATTTTTCTACTATATTTTCCTACAATAGATTTTTTATTTTTATTTGTTCAGTACAGAAGAAACCTTTATTGCAGTACAAAATTGCAATGAATAGGCTTTTATTATTATAATAACATACTGTAGTTTCATTTGTGAGAACAAATTATATTTTTGTTTGTCCAACCTTTTATAAAACAAACCAATTTTTATTTCTTTGTAAAAAAATATACAAAGCATTACTATGAAATATACAAAAGCAATACTGATATAATCAATCGATACTAAAAGAGTGCAGAGAAGGGCTAGACTTAAGCCTCGTACACACGATCGGATTTTCCACAGAAGAAGTGTCAGACTTTGGTCCGAAGGACGTGTGCCAGGAACTTGTCTTGCGCACAAATGGTACACAACTGTCGGCCAACAAACACAAACGTAGTGATGTACTATGAGGAATTTCAGCTCTTGAGCGCCACCCTTTGGGCACCTTCTGCTAACGTTGTGCTTGGTGAGCATTGATTTTGAGCATGTGCGTTTGTACTTTGGACTTGTGTACACACAATACGAAAATCTCACAACAGACCGTTGTCCGCAGAATATTTACTAGCCTGCCATCCAACATTTGTTGGCAAAAAGTTGGCCAACAATTGTCTGATGGAGTGTACTAATGGTAAGATTTTAGACAAACAGTTTGTCATCATATAATTCCCTGCAGAAAATCTGATCGTGTATATGAGGCTTAAGTAACAAGTTTTGTTTGTAAAAATAATTTTTGCTGGCTGTTACTGGGACCTCCACTGGCTCATTACCAGCCTTAGATGCAGATATGGGAGCAAACCTGTCATCTTCTTCCCCCCTTAAAAAAAGAAAACCTACTATACCATCCTAATGTTGGAAACATTATTACTTTTCCATTACTCGTTGCCGAACTGTCAAGCCAAGGGGTAAGTAATTAAAGAGACTGTCAAGAATGTGCAACTGAGATGAGTAGATCTGCATACCTACACAAGGAAACCGATACCAGTTTATATATAGTGAAGTAAATGAAATAATAGTAAAGAAAAAAGGCATGCATACACCAGCAAACAGCGAACATAAACATACAAAAGACTGGGTACAGGAGCAAAGGGAGCAGAATTAAGGCAGAGGGGTGCAAGGTTCAAGATGCAAGGTAGAGATCAGGAACAGGATTAGGAACAATGGCAACAGCATCAGACTAGCAAAATAAAAAAACAGCCTTTGGAATTCAGAGTAAAAATAAAAACTGAATATCAATAAACTGTTTTAAATTGTCATACGGATATATATATTTATATATATATATCGTTATTTGAAAACAAATACATTTTTTGTCAATAACATGGTGTGTGTGAATTTCTGCCAGTCACAGGCTGTGTCACTCCCTTTCCAGCCTGTGTCTTAAAATAAGAGGGAGATGAAGCCTCCATCAATCTACTTGTTATATCCCGCCCCATTGTGTTTAGCTGCTTAGTGAACATGGAGAAGGAAGGAGGGAGTGGGCTGTCATTTACCACTGTGCATATACTCTATAGTCACATGGGCTGCTCAGATGTGATAGGGAGGCAATGCTCAGCATAGAAACTCACTAAAAACTGAGCATGTACAGAGCTGCCAACACTGCTGTGCAAAATCCCCAACTGCATTGGATCAAACAATTTTTGCAGAATACAGAAAACGAATCTCATAGTGACTAAGTGAGTAAGAACAGCATATAATACACCATTTGAGAGGTTTTTTTTTTTTTTTTTTTTTTTATAATATAGTTAGACTTTTTAATGCATAGAATGCATTAAGATAAAAAAAACCTTGAGCCTTCAGAAACACCTTCAGTACCCTCCCAGCAACCAGCATCAGGTAGAGACTGATGACTGGAGACTGCTGGCTGCTCGGAAAACACCCACTGGTGGACACTGGAACTACAACTTTTTGCCCAGGGAACCACAGTGTCACCAGCAGGTGAACAAGGCCATGACAGAAACATTATGTTATTTCAGGTGATATATCCTATATTTTACTCATAATTGCTTTATATAAAATCAATAAATAATGTGTTTCTTTTTTTTTTAAGCTGTATAATAGCTTCCCATTCCTGATAGGCTTATTGCCAGGAAGCCACAAGCAGATTGCTGAAAACTTTTCCCAAATGCAGAACTTTATAAGAGCAACATTTGTTAAGCAAAGGAAAGAATTGGATGTAAATGACCAGAGGAACCTTATTGACACGTTCCTGGCAAAGCAACAAGAGGTAAATAGTATTCTGTATGATCAATGGAACAATTATCGGGCACAACACATAATTCAGTAATTCTTTTTTGGAAATATTCCTCTTTTTTTTTATTTTCCACATGAAAAACACAAACATGAGAGTAACAATTTGCAAGTATTTATACATTTTGTATGCTTTAAAAGCATACTAAAAGGAACCAAAAAAGTCCCAGTTAGAAAAAATCCAAGTTTAAACAAAAACATCTGATCAATTGCAAAGATTCTATTACCTTAAAGTGGTGTTTGCACAAAAAAAAAAAATTACTCACCTCTAAATGCCTGTTGCTAGGGGGTCCCTCGTAGTCTGCCTCCTTCAGTGCCCGGGCACTGACATCACTTCCCCTCGGTGCAGTCATTCATCTGGGACACGTGACAGGTCCCATATGACTGCGCGGCATATCACGGCGTGCGGTGCCGCTCGCGCATGCGCAGTGGGTGCCCGGTTGTGAAGCCACAGCCGGGTGCCCACAGTAAGAATGCTGGTAAGTGTCCGATTATTAAAAGTCAGCAGCTTTAGTATTTGTAGCTGCTGACTTTTACATTTTTTTTTTAGGGGGCACCCCACTTTAAGGAATGTTAACCAAAGTGATGGAGAAACGTTTATGGTGATAAAAGACGGGTTCGCTTTAAAATATAAATTCCCAGGGATTTTCTTTTGTTTTTTAAATTTAAATACTAAATTATATCCATTGCATTATTATTTAATAGTAATAAGTAAAGGAAACTGATTATTCATTCTGATCCTAGCTTGGGGTTTGTGGAAAGCTTATTTATTAAAAAGGAGAAAAAAACTAAAAGCAAAACAATTTTCAATCAACTGATTTTTCAGCATCAATAAATAGACAATATAATAATTTTATGTACCACACCCCTAAGGAGCCACTGGTTAATTTGATCCTATTTCCCCCATATGCCGCGTACACACGATCGGACATTCCGACAACAAAATCCTGGATTTTTTTCCGACGGATGTTGGCTCAAAATTGTCTTGCATACAGACGGTCACACAAATGTTGTCGTAAATTCCGAACGTCAAGAACGCGGCGACGTACAAGACGTACGACAAGCCGAGAAAAATTAAGTTCAATAGCCGGTGCAGCTCTTTTGCTTGATTCCGAGCATGCGTGGAATTTTGTGCGTTGGAATTGTGTACACGCGCTCGGAATTTACGAGAACGGATTTTTGTTTTAGCTCTCAAATTTTTGTTGTCGGGAATTCCGACAGCAAATGTCCGACAGAGCCTACACACGGTCTGATTTTCCGACAACAAGCTCACATCGAACATTTGTTGTCGGAAATTCCGACCGTGTGTACACGGCATTAGAGTGCACACAGCATTTTCTCCATTCTTCTACTGGTCCAGTCTTGGGGTTCTTTTAGGGTTTTTATTGGGAATGGTGAACTAGCATAGGGCATGGCAGCATGGGATACCCGATAAAATGAAACTGAAAAATTTGAGGATTTGGGAACTTCTGCCCATACTTCACAAACTGTTGGCTGCACTTCTTCAAACTAAATGTCCTAGAATTTCTAATGCTGCTGGTGACTTGTACTCCCTCAGGAGTTAAAAGCTACACACTACCACTTTCCTTCAGCATTGGGGGTTATCTTCTCACTACCACAAGATCACCTGTGGCCTCCTGCCGATATCCACAAGGCTCTTTCCAGTGAAGGAGATGTTGACTTGAACCACCATAGGGCTGTTGGACTCTTCCCCTTTAACTTCCTTTCTGGTTTTCTTCAGTGAGTTTCCTCCTGACCCAACTCAATCCTTGAACATTTGTTAGGGTCTAGATGGGACCTTGGCGTCTTCCTATAAGTTCTCTTAAGAATACTGCACCAGGGGTCTCCTCTTGCAGGACTGAACCCAGGAACACTGCACTCTGCTAGGCCTCAGGCTATTTATGGGCACACATCCCCTGGGATTAGCTAGAGCCCCAAAAATATTCAGGCTGCCCACTCTTTCCTTTCCTCCCACTATGTTGTTAGAATTCTCTAGGGAAGTAACAGAGCAGCAGCTAGTGAAACACTGAACAGCCCTAACTAATCAATCCCCTGCCCCTCCTTTTACAATGAAGCCAGGGAAAATTTTCCTAACAGCCTAATCTAAACTAGGAGGCTGCTAGATCTATTTTAGGTTGTGTCCTGCACTACATTAATAATGTTAATTATCTGTTTATTAATGAAACCTTCTTAGTTGAAATTGATCAGAGTTGGTTCAAGCTGTTACTTGACATTTTTTAATACATTTTTATCATTTAGTCTAGATGTTGTCAGGGAAATTCTAAGCTTCTCCCTATAAGCATATAATTTCTTAAAAGCACAAATACAGCCCTCTTATATAATTCCCGGAAAGCGCACTCCTTTATCTCTCCAAGTAACACAAACAGATGCTGGTATCACCTTGAGCTTAGTATAATCCTGAAGAGAAATGGCCAGGCTGCCTTTATTTATACTAAACACATGGATAACAAAAGAGGGTGCTGGCTTCAGAATCAGCCAATCAGACACTTGTATTCATTCAAAAGAACCAATGACACACATGCATTTATTCAAATAGAAATGCCGTAGTGATGTGTGCAAACGGTTGTGTGCAAAACCATGATTCCGAGCACATGCTTCCGAACATGACCGTGTGCACATTCCCACTGCTACCAATACTACAGTATGGCCCAGTTGTATGGTTATGCTATGGTTCCAAAGTATGTAAATCTGCTTACTTAGGTGTTTAAATGTGATCGCCATGGAGTGGCCAGTTCCCTGGTGAGGCATAAACAAACATCCTTAAAAGAGCAAACAGATCTGCTGTATCCACGGGAAGGTTTCCGCATCCAATGGTCTTCCACCAGCGTCTGTATGTGCGAATACCCTCACATGAGAGTATTATAGCAAAACAGACACTGGGGGGGGCGTCTGACAACAAACATTAATAAATATTTCCACAACAGATGTGAAATAGAATAGTTGGTAATTATATTATGCTTTGTCTTTTTTTTGGCATTAAAGAAATCTAAAACAACTTAGAATTGGACCAATTTCTTTAATAAATGCATTATAATGAAACTGCTATCTGGACCAGGTACTTTCCTGTTGGAAAAGCTTTTATTCACTCTTTACAATTCCTCAAGAGTAAACAAAAGGCTAAAGTTTTCAGATAGAAAATTAGGAAAATTATTATAAAAAGAAACATCTAAATTTCCACAATCTTTAATTTTAGATATATTTACTCTTGGAGAATATATAGTAAATGTTTACAACAATCATAATGGCTTTACTATTTTTGATAATGTAGTCTTAACTCCAGGCAGATATAAAAGAAAGAAATTAACCCCTTACTGACCAGCCACCGCCATTGTACTGCGTCAGGTTGGCTCCCCTGGGCAAATCGACATTACCTTACCTTGCTTCGCCTTTTGACCACTAGGGGGCGCACCCGCGGCTCACCGCTGGAGCCGATGCGAGTGCCCGGCGGGCGCAATGTTTTATTTCTAGGCACCCTGCGGCCCCCCCACCCCAAAGCACCTTGTCCCCATGTTGATGAGGACAAGGGCCTCTTCCCAACATCCCTGGCCGTTGGCTGTCGTGGTCTGCAGGCGGGAGGCTTATCGGAATCCGGGAGCCCCCTTTAATAAGGGGGCCCTAGGATTCAGCCCCCCCACCCTATGTGAAAAAAAAACACACTAGACAGGTTTTTAAAGTAGTTTATTAGGCAGCTCCGGGGGTCTTCTTCCAACTTCGGGGGTCTCTTCTGACTTTTCCACGGTTTCCGGCCTCTTCTCCCGCTCTCCGGTTCTTCTGCCGGGCTCCTCCGCTATCTTCTTCCAGCTCTTTTACTAGCGTTGGCCCGGTCTTCTCGTTCGTCATCGCCTTCGCGTCATCGTCTTCTTCCTTCTTCTCTTCTTGAGAATGTTGACACAAAGCTCTCTCCCGCTGTAATGCGGTGGACACGCTGCGTATCAACTTATATAGGCATAAGGGGCGGGGTCACGGGGTGATGTCACCCGGTGACCCCACCCCTTATGGCATCACAGTTCCGGGGCTCTCTCATCCCCACTCCCTTTCCTGACCGGCCGGGCTGCATGCTCGGATAAGGGTCTGGTATGGACTTTGGGGGGACCCCATGCCGTTTTTTTGGGGTAGGGGGTTACCCTCAAAATCCATACCAGGCGACAGGGCTCGCAAGGTGTCAATCTCACAGATGAAAGTGGTGAGATTGACTTCCTTCTCTAGTTCTGTCGTACCTGGAGTTACGTTCAAAATGAACGGACTTTAGTCCGTTCATTTGGAAAGTCCATCGGACCTGCATACAGACGAGCAGACTTCGACAGGAACTGGGTTCGGTGGACTTTCGGCGGGAAGATGTACAACATGTTTTATTTCTAGGTCCCTCTGACTTTTGGAAAGAAAAAGTCCGCTGGAGCCCACACACGATCGGAATATCCGCCGGACTATGGTCCGCCTGACCAACAATCCTTAATAAGTTTTTTTTTTTTTTTTTCCATTCCTGAGCTCTGCATCACTAGCTACTGAAACCTTGCAATGTAAATGGGAGGGGGGGGTGCAATTTGGTATGTTCGCCCTGAGCACTGGGTGAGCTTGTCCCGGCACTGCCACTAGATAACATCTAAATGTCATGATCTTTTGTATTTCTGTTCTGCAGGGGAAGCCAGAGTCTACTCTGTATTTTCATGATGACAATTTAATAGTCCTGGTAGACAACTTGTTTGTTGCTGGAATGGAGACAACAACCACCACTCTGAGATGGGGCCTCCTGCTAATGATGCAATATCCTGATATACAAAGTAAGACATGCAGTAATATGACAAATGACCAATTTAATGCTATAAAAAATCACTGAAGTTTTCCTTTGAGATCAGCTTTTCTTATGGCCAGCTTCTAGTACACTATGATAGTGTTGCTTGTAATGTCTTAGCAATATACCGTACAGTATTGCCTTCTTTAACCTCTTACAGACCGGAAGATTTGATGACCAGGCCATTTTTGCGATACAGCACTGCGTCACTTTAACTGACAATTGCGCGGTTGTTTAAGGCTCTACCCAAACAAAATTGTCGTCCTTTTTTTCCCCCCCGCAAACAAAGCTTTATTTTGGTGGTATTTGATCACCTCTGTGGTTTTTATTTTTTGCGCTATAAACAAAAAAAAGTGCAACAATTTTGAAAAAGAAACTGTATTTTTTACTTTATGCTATAATAAATCCCCCCCCCCCCAAAAAAAAATAAAAAAAATTTCTTCATCAGTTTAGGCCGATATATATTCTTCTACAGACAATTGGGAAAAAATCCGAAAAGCGTATATTGATTGGTTTTAGCAAAAGTTATAGCGTCTACAAAATAGGGCTCTTAAATGGCTGACGTACAGCTACGACAATTCGCCCCGGGGAGCCAATTTGCCGCAGTATAACTGCGGCGGCTGGTCCTTAACTGGTTAAAGCCTATTCCACAATTGTAATAACACTAATTCCTATAAGGCATGGGTGCTTAACCTGTGACCCTCCAGCTGTTGTGGAACTGCAAGTCCCATGAGGCATTGCAAGGCTGACAGTTACAAACATGACTCCCAAAGGCAGAGGCATGATGGGGTTGTAGTTCCGCAACAGCTGAATGGCCACAATTGAGCACCAGAATAATACCATCAGCCACCCACATATATGCAGCATGTGCCCACCCTTTTGTGGCCGCAAAGGTTAAAGTGTGTGTAAACTCAGACAATGTACTTTTCCATTTGCTTCATTCTAGTATGTTAAATACACATTGTTTTATTATATCTGTTTGATAAATGAATACCTGGTCTTAATCCTGCAAAAAATCTAGCAAGCTCAAAAAAGCAATCCCCCCTATTTTTTATTTTTTTTTGGAGATATGGGGAGGGATGATTTGTAGTCCTAACACAACACCCTAGGCTGACAACACTGCTCTGCCATAGATACAGTGGGTCTTATTTATTAAAGGAATTTAGGCCTTTTACTTATGAAGGTGAATTTTAAGTTTACAAGGTAACTGTCACATACCTTGTGGCAGAGCCAGATGTGTAGAGGGAGGTCTATCATACAGCCCTGGCTCTGAGACCACTGATCAGTGGCCGCCCGTCCATACGGGGCACAGGGGCACTACCCCTCTAATCCATGCGTCCGGCCTCCAATCTACATGCAGGGCGCTGAACGTATGGATGGGGATTTCTTTTTATTTATTTTTTTAGAAGCACATGTTTAGAGCCAGAGGCTCTAATTGGCTTAAAAAATGGTGGGCTCAGGTCACAGAGCACTGCGCCCTAAGCCCACCCAGTTGTGTGACAATATCAAATAATATTCGCTATTGTCTTCCTGATTCTCCTCCTGGTCAATCAGGAAGATGATCATGAGACCCGATTGGCCGGGAGGAGAAGGGATCGTATTGGCCACCGCGCTGAAGGGAAGGAGGAGGGAATCCACCATGAAGCCCAAGAAACAGGGTGAAGCCACCAAGGAGGAGGAGACGCAGGAAGGAGCTGAAGCTGCCCCCGACCTACATGGGGTAAGTGCAGGGCCGACCGACTGGGGGGGTGAGGGTGTAGATGCGGGGCCGACCGATCGCTGCCCCCTAAAATATACAGCACCAGCTGCCACTGATGTTGCGATAGTGACCACAAGAGCGCGGAAAGGTGTAAGTGCCTGTAAGATGTCCGACAGCCGTAGCAGTGGGTAGCAGGTGTGTCACCAGAGATGGGTCAGATCGCTGGAACAGCAGATGGCAGCAGAGACAGCACACCCGAGATTGGGCAGACAGCAGGTGGCAGTAGCTTGACAGGCAGCTGGCAGGTAGCAGGTGCAGAACCCGCAGGGACCAGGTAGCATGCAGAACAGGACGTGTGGATAACTGGATGCAATGTCAAATGAGCCAGGTCAGCAACATACGGTAAGATACAGGCATAAACAGCAGGCAGAGAATGGTCAGGATAGAAGCAGAAGTCAGCAATGTAAAATCAGACAGATGAGCAGAAGGCAGAGCAAATCCAGAGACAGGCCAAGGTCAGGGCAGGTACCGTTCAAGCAAGGTCAAGGCAAGCCGGGTCAATCACAGAAGTAACACAGGAACAGATACAGGAACACAGGTAATAGCTGTAAATCAGACAGCACTGGTTAAAGTGGAAGTAAACCCCCCTATCGTTTTCAGCCAAGGAAGCTGCCATCTTTGCCTCTGTTTAATCTTCAACTGCCACGGTGCTGCACATGTGATCCGTTATGACACCAGCCATTGGATGGTTTGACTGTTTGGTTGAGAGCACAGACAATGTGCACTTAGCATTCCCGGCATGCCTTTTTTTTTAAACTGTTAAATCAATGGGTTTACTTCCGCTTTAATAGAACTCCGGCACTGCAGTTTAAATAGTCCCATTAGCACCAACATTAGCAACGGGGACATTTGAACTCGCGAACGGGCAACTGCGCACCCGTATACAGCTTGAGGCTTCATCTGTACTATGGCTAGTGCCTGCCTGACAAAAACTTTCACTTAGTAATGTTGTGAAGTTTGGCTGACTTTGACTATCCTGTCTTGTCCAATCAATCACCATTTACTAAGGTAAGTGGAAATGTACAGAAACAAATGTGTTGCTGGCAGGTTTACCAGATGATAATAAAAGGAAATATATCCTGCAAGAAAACAAAACTAATGCAGCCACCACATGCAAGGATTGGTAAGTCAATATACACTTTTGTTCTTGGGGTTAGATACCTTTTAATGTAAAAATAAGGCTGCTTACTTGGTAGACACATATGTATCTAACATAACTTTAGAGTAGTTGATTAATTTTAATTACATTTAATTTACTTACAGAGAAAGCACAAAATGAAATTGAGAGAGTCATTGGCACAGCCCAGCCTAGATTAGAGCACCGGAAACAAATGCCGTACACTGATGCCGTTGTTCATGAAATCTTGCGATATGGCGATATTGCACCGGGAAGCGTTCCACATGCAGCGTCTCGAGATGTCACATTCAGAGGTTATTTTATTCCAAAAGTGAGTGCTACATTTTAAGAATGTGATATACAAAAAAATGTATTTATAAAGATTTGTATTGAAAAGTTACTATATGAATCATTATATACAAAATATGTGTTTGCAAATATACCAATATGCAGACTTATTTGGTACCTGCTAACTGACATATTTGTATGTTGGTAATCATTTTTGGCAAGCATGGAGCCTATATGAAAGGTGCCATTTGCAGCTTTTAAATTGAAAGAATGTCCATTTTTTACCAGCATATTTCTTTGTCTATTTGTTATATGGTAACTGGTTTGTAACATTTTTTTCCTGCAGGGAACTATGGTCATTCCACTGCTCTCCTCTTCATTGAGAGACAAAGCCTACTTTGAAAAACCTTATGAGTTCTACCCAGAACATTTTCTTGATAAAGATGGCAATTTCAAGAAGAATGATGCATCCATCCCATTCTCTCTTGGTAATTATTAAATTAATCACGACAGGAGTTCTGATGAGCTTTATAGATTCATGATCTAAAACCATCATCCATCTGGTACCAGGTGGACATATTTTGGTGACTTCTGAAGGGAACATCTGCAGTCCATCAGTTAAGGCTGAAAGATGTGAAGGGTATTTAAATCCAGAAAGACTTGCAGCTCTCAATCATGATTACAGAGAGCCGGCCTGACATAATCCTCCTTTGGTTGCTCCCATAGTGCCCAGAAGAACATTTTGCATTAGCGAAGCACCTAGGGATTATTGATCTACTTTTAGTCAGAAACAGTAGATAACATGATTGGGCAAAGCCTACATCTCTACATGTGTGCAAATCATGCACCAATTTCTACCTCCTTGAACATCCCAGGAAGATATGTAAGTTTTGGTGCTGGGTGTTTGGTTTTGCAAATTTAGGTGTGTCTATGTTTAAAGACACCCTCTACCAAGTAGGGTGTCGAGTCAAGAGGGTGAATGGCAGTGTGTATAACCAAGTAAAAAGACCTATAGGTATACACGATTGGTACCCATACAGTATCTCCGTTAACGCACATTTAAAGCAAAACTATAAAGCTTCAAGGTCAATTTTATTGATGTTTTATTTCAGGGAGGGGGAGTGAGGGGAATAGTCACTGTTCTTAATTATTTTGGTGTAAGTTTTGGCATGAGCAATTCAGCTCTGTAGACTAAAGGCTAAACCCCCTACACACGAGCGGATTGTCCATCGGAAAAATCTTGGATGTTTTTTCAGACGGAATTCCACTCAAGCTTGACTTGCATACACACAGTCACACAAAAGTTTGCTGAAGTTTCGAACATCAAGAACGTGGTGACGTACAACACTACGACGAGCCGAGAAAATTAAGTTCAATGCTTCCGAGCATGCGTCGAATTGTTTCTGAGCATGCGTAGGAATTTTGCACGTTGGAATTGGTACAGACGATTAGAAACTTTTTCTGACCGAAAAATTGAGAACCTGCTCTCAATCTTTTGCTGGCGGGAATTCGGCCAGCAAAAGTCCGATGGAACATACACGCGGTCGCATTTTACAACCAAACGCTCTCATCGGTCTTTTGATGGTCCAATTTCCGATTGTGTGTACGCGACATAAGAAAAGCCTATGAAACATGTCAAAAGGAGCCAAGAGCTGAGAGCTCCTCCCACTGGCTGAAATTGAAAATACAAAATATTTATATGACATTTTTATATTTCTCTGGCAATTATTTTTTTATATTCATATTTAGTCCTGAAAAAAATATATAAAGAAAATATCATTATGATTATGCATTCCCTTTAAGGGTAGGTTTACTCTGGCTTTTATAGAACCTCTAAACTCTGCCTGCCTCTGGCTGCAGTTCGGACAGTCCAAATGGTTGGTCGAGTAACTCTCTTACCTGCTACCGTTAGGATTTAATAAATAGTAGCACATATCTGTTTTATTGAGTACAGATTATTCAGATGTTTTTCAATACTTAAACTGGTAAAGAGCTGATTGCACCGGGGCAATGGTAGTCACTTCTGTTGGATATGCACTGTGCACAGCCAGAGGAAAACTGGGCTTGGGTGCCCACTGCCCAGTACAAACAAATGCGCACCTATTCTCGCATTGATTTTGTTCACATATGGTACTATATAGCTGCTTAATATCATATTATCTTTCATTTCTAGGAAAAAGAAGCTGTGCCGGAGAAACATTGGCTAAGATGGAGCTGTTCCTCTTCTTTACAACACTGCTGCAACACTTCACCTTCCAGGCCCCTCCCGGAGCTGTGCTGGACCTCACCCCTGCACTGGGGGCCACGAATGGCCCATTACCACATGAAATCTGTGCAATCCGCCGCACCTAGATTGAGTCAGCTCTGAATTAGATAGTAATTTATTCATGTTACCTCTTCTTTGGCTTCTGCTAAGCTAAGTTTGGGAAACAATTTTTCTACTTAAATTCATTTTAACTTTATACATTTAAAAAAAATAGAGGGTGAAGCAAAGTCTGTTTGTTTCGTTTTAGGAATAACATCTCTCTGCATATGAAAATACCAAATATCAAAATACAGTACAAATACAAAGAAAAAAACGTTTAAAGATTTTTTTTTAATCCATTATAATAGGGGCAATAATAAAGAAAAAAAATGTAAATAATATGAATATAGATACTCTATTTTATTTTATTTTTTTAATAAAGTGGACATTGTTTTTCTTTTTTTACAGCAGAGAAGGGAAATGTTAGAACCACGATGAGATTTTTTTTTTTTTGTCTTTGTCCATTTTGCAGGTTCTAATTCTTCTCCCCCTAACCAAAACTAGAAAAAACGTTTTTGGCTTGACATATAAATTAAAATTAGATAAATACAATTGCCATTTGCAATAATTTCCCTTTTTACTCGTAGATTACTGTTATACTAGTATAGCTAACTTCCCAAGAATAGCTGGTTGTCCTGTCTCATTAACTTGTATACTCTTTCTATCAGAACAGAAGTTCTGAGACAGTGTCAGGTTGGAAGCCCCCACAGAGGCCGTCTTGTATCCTGTCTCAGCTCAATGCTGAGAACAGTCTCTGAATAAAAAAATAAAATGAAACCTGCTATTTAAGAAAGCTTTTAGCTTTGTTCCATGCAATCCTGGTTGCATCTGTCATCTCACAGCTTAATAAGTGTCTGTTCTCCAAAATGATATACGTTTATTAAAATATTCTTTATCAGCTGAGGCAGTTCTGAACTCTACAGCCTAAAACTGAGTCTACACTGTGTGTTTAGCAGTATTATTTTGTCATGTCACGTGTCTTGGATCCAATAAAGTTTTGTATTCTTTGAATAGCTGACTGCCCTGTGGATTTTACTTGATAGTTGGCGCACCTTATCATTCATAGCAGTTAATTCTATAGCTATAGGTGTATGACCCGGTTCAACATTTATTTTGTCAAATACGGTGCCAGTAAAGCCATTTGATGTGTTAGCTATCAATTAATACAGAAAGTTTGGAGTTTAGGTAAAACCATTTGTTGGCTAACTAAGTTATTCAAAATGCAAGCTTTTGGGACCCACTGGGCCACTTCTTCAGAGTTTTTTTATCCTGAAGAAGGAACCTAATTTGTCAAGAAATCTTGAATATTTAATGACTTAGCCAATAAAGAGTATCCCTTAAAAATCCAAACTTTGTTTCAAACAATGTACAGCTAAACAAATGATTATTATTTTTTTTTCAAATACATAACTATGTTGACTTATACCAAAATTAATCAAACAGTGTTTAGAGTTTTCCTGCCTGCTGCTTTGTTATTTTGCGATCATATTTCTCATTTAGTCTTCTGATGACATTTTGTGTATCAGATTAATGGAATTAGAAGCCTGGCTAAATGACTTATCACAAAGCGTTTAGGCATTTATCATTTATCATTTATCAATATGAAGGGATCCTAAGCTCCTTATATAAAATAATCCTAGTGGAGGATCCAGGCTGATAACAATCAGGTCGATAAGATTTAATATGTCTACGGATCTAACGTGAGACACATGATGCACAGACCTCCATTGGTCCTGTGGATGAATGTACTTCCAGCTTTAAAACCATGTTCCCCTAGATGTTACTTGTTGCTAAGTAACTAGCTAAAGTCTTGTAACACACAACTAAGGCAGGGCATACATGATGCAATTTACTTTCTTGCAACTATGGGTTGCAGGAAAGAAAATTACTTGATTGCCCAATAGTAGACATGCATTGCACTGATGATGGCCATCTAGCCTCAGGCAGGCCATAGATGATGCAACTTGATTCCCTCATCAACATTCAGTGTTCATGGGTGAATCCCTCTCGCAGAGATATTGTGTTCTCCCGGTGGTGACTTGTGGGGAGCAAAGGGAACAATGATTATTGCTAGGAGCTATAGCCACTGGCATTAAAAAAAGCCGTCATGCTGGTTGTACCCAAGTCGATCGATGAATCGACTTGGGTACTATCAGCCTGCCCATAGATAGTTCAAATCTTGATCAGTCCCTGCTGAGCCAGCCAAGATTCAAACCATCTATGGCTGGATTAACTGACATTCTCCAAAGCTGATAGCATTATCAGGACAGCAAATCTTCTAGCAAAGCACAGGTTGCAAATGTTGCCTACTAATGCATTCGTTTTCAATAAGTTATGAGCTAATCAGGCAAAGCTACCTTTCTGTAAATTCTGTGAATTTATCAAAAAGCTATTGCCACTTAAACGGCATGGGAAATCGGGCCCGGCTGTGGAGGACCCTTTTGATCATGGAAAGCAAAACAAACCATAAATCAGGAGGATTGGCTTTTTCATACAACTTTAGGAATGTCATAGAATGTATACAAGTCTTTTTAACTATAGGTTTGGGACATGTTTTCAAGCTATACATGATGTTATAGCACCACTAACATTTTCAGAGATAACCATTTCGCGACTGCACAATTTGGCAGCACATGATAAACTATCGCAGGTGAGATAGCCTTTTGCACGGGGAGTTGTTGTCAGCACTCTCTCCCATCTCCCACAGCAATGGGAGCAGATCAGCACCACAGAGGTCCTCAGCCTGTGCACAGGTACGAAAGAGCAAGTGTTAAGTAAGTGTGCATATGGAGTCCACGCTAGGTACACAGTGGGACCCCATTTTGTTACTGGTTGTGAGGTAGCAGATATACGCCAGACAGGTGGAGAGGCTCAGGGTGTCCATCCAGAATGCAACAGTGACCGTAGTGGTGTAAATTAACATCAAGAGAATCGAGTCCAGTCGTCTGTTCAAGTAAATGTACCCCATGTGTAAGGCAGTGGGCTGTCCTCTGTGCCTTGTTTAGCCCAGAAGAACCCACCCTGGGGTAGACCTCTCATATGACCCACACCTGGTGCCCAACGAAGAGGGGGTCATGGACAAGGCACCACCTGCTTACCGCTTAAAAGTATGTAAAGATAAATAATTCCCAATATTATGTACTAACAAACCATTTTTTGAAGCGGGGAGTTAATAGCCTTCTGAATCCCTGGTCATTGGAAGGCAGCAACAAGGAGGACAGATCCTGGACTTGGCAAGGAGCCCACTGGATCTCAGACAAAAGATGGGAGATACAGAGGAAGTGTACACATGCAAAAAAAAAAAAACGTGTCCCATGTGAACTTGTGGGCAGCATTACCTTGGTGAGACATGTGTGACACTTTTTAAAAACATTGGAGTTCCAACATGGAGTGTCTGCAACACATTAATTGTAGCACACAAACATTAACCCTGAAGGGGATGCAAGAGGACACTGTTCAGGTGAGAGGTTCATCTTTCAGCATGGACAAGCCCTGTTACTCATGAAATTTCAATCTAGATGGTCGACAGGATCACAGTATGCACCTACAAGATTGTCATCTCCCTCCAGCAGCCATACACCAGTTTTGATCCCCCGTTAGGGTTGCCACCTCATCCCTTTAAACCCAAACACATATTAATTACACAGGTTCTGTGGCTGATTAAGGTGGTAATTAAACTCACTTGGTGCCTTATTGGCATCAAATTAGCCTTAGAACCTGTGTAGATCATATGTGTTCGGGTTTAAAGGGATGAGGTGGCAACCCTATCCCCCGTGTCCCCCACCAAATGTTGCCCTGATCAAAAAGAAATGTTGGCTGTAATCTATGAAGAAACCAACATTTCATGTTGATCAGTAAATCTAGGGAAAGAAATATAGGCTCCGCTGTGGTAAAATTTTAAATGGGTGTAACTTTACTGATCCCTACAAGCAGACAGACAAGGAATTCCTGCCTGTCCCCTCTTAATGCCGTGATTCACCCACAAGACCAAGCTTAATTGTAGCGAAACTTCATGTTGATCTGCTATGTTCCCTGCAATGCTCACTAGTTCTTCACACTGGCAGCTGTCCCTCTTGATTCGATCAGCATTTAGTGGTGTGGGAGAAAGTTGAATTTACTAGGTTCACATTTTTTTTCACGACTTAAAACGGTTCTGCACACATTTCATTTAGTAAATCTCTTTGCCTTCCAAATCAGGCAAAGAGTACTAAATGAAGTGTGTTTTTTTTTTTCCACTTACCTTGTAATCGCTGACGTTCTTTCCTCTGTCTCTTCGGCGGTGGGCGGGGTCTCTGCGTCGATCCTCGTCACGCCGCACTGTCTCCTGGGATCTGGTGTCATTGATCCCAGGAGTCAGTGCGGACATCTTCCGAAATCTCGCGAGATTTCGGAAAGATGTCCGCGAACGTGAGCTACACTTTGCCGTTACTGCGCACGGGCGAGATCGGCACAGTAACGGTGGTGCATGCTGGGCCATCTGAAGTGCCTGTGTGGGTTCACATACCCACAGGCAAGATGGCAACCAGCAGGAAAGATTTTTCCAAATTCTTTTAGATAACGAAAACCGGCAGCAGTGAGTTACAGATATGGGACGCGTGAGTACTTAAACTACATCTCATAAGCCATTGCATTGCACTAAAAAAAAAAAAAAAAAAACACTACAGACAGTGCAGAACCGCTTTAATTTGTCCTATATATGACCAGTTTTTATATAGTGTGTATTTCTTAGACATGTGCACAACAAAACAATTTGTTTATTTTCGTTTCGTTTTTTTCGTTTCCGTTGATTCGTAACGATTCGTAAATTCGTAAGTCGTCGGTGTTCGTATTCGTAACGATTCGTATTTTCGTAAAGAGTTATTTTTTCGTTGATTCGTTTTTCCGTTTAATTTTCGTTTATTTGTTTATTCGAAATTCGGACGCATTCGTATTTATTCTTACTTTCGTAACATTCGTAACATTCGTAGATTCGTAATCGGAGCATAATTCATAATTTTATGTAATGTGTATGCTATTATTACATTTTAAGAGACACGGAAAATTACGAATCGAAAAAAAAAAATTACGAATGTACGAATTTTTCCGTTCAATCCATTCGAGGCAGTTAAGCCGCGCCATTGTAAGAGACACGGAAAATTACCAATTCAACAAAAAAAAAAAAAAAAGTTACGAATGTACGAATTTTTTCGTTCGTTTTGATTTTCGTTGTTCATGTTTTTGTTTTTCGGATTTTCTTCTTTCTTAGATTCGTTGTTTCTAATTCGTTTTTTTCGGATTTTCGTTGTTTTCGGATTCGTTAGATTCGAATGATTCGTTAAAATTTTTAGCGAATCGTTCGTTCATTCGTACGATAACGAATGAACGAAAATAATGAAAAAAAAAAAAACGAAAAAAACGAAACTAATTGCACATGTCTAGTATTTCTATACATTCATTGAAAAGGAAAAGTAGAGCTGTGGAATGCATGTTTATTGCACCATGTAAGGTCTGATTGACATGCAAAGAAAAGGTCAGAGGAGTTTTTTTTCCTGGTGATCATCTCTTACAATTACAATCAGCTGACAGAGATAACACTAGTTTTCTGGCTTTAAAGAAGGTTGTCTGAGTTTAAGCGAAGGTGATGCAACTGTTTATTGCCTCACGCTTCATTAGGTGGAAACATTTTTCAAGTTGAATGACATGTTCTGTGACTTTGCAGTTGGCAAATAACATTCTTTGAAAGTTCAGATTTAAAAGGCAGTACTGTTGATGTTGTATGTTCCAATATTGTTGCACACATCTATCATAATTATAATTTAGATTTTTATAAAAGCAAAAAAAAAATCCTTATATTTATATAGCATAATATAACAAATCATACTAAATATCAAAGATACATTTTAGTTCTGGGGGACTTTTTAAACAATTCTTTAACCACTTGCCTACCGGGCACTTACACTCCCTTCCTGCCCAGGCCATTTATCAGCTTTCAGCGCTGTCACATTTTAAATGACAATTGGGTCATGCTACACTGTATCCAAACAAATTTTTTATCATTTTCTTCACACAAATGGAGCTTTCTTTTGGTGGTATTTAATCACTGCTGAGTTTTTTATTTTTTCCAAAAAAAAAGACCAAAAATTTTGAATAATAAATGTTTTTTACTTTCTGTCAGTAAATTTTGTAACTAAGTAATTTTTTGCATTCACTGATGTGTGCTGATGAGGGAGCACTGATGGGCACTGGTAGGCTGAACTGGTGGGCATTGATGAGGTGGCACTTATGGGCACTGATAAGGCTGCACTTATGGGCACTGATTAGGTGGCACTGATGAGGAGGCACTAATATGCACACTTATGGGCACTGATAGGTGGCACTGATATGTGGAACTGATGGGCACTGTTAGGTGGCACTAATGGGCACTGATAGGCGGCAAAGATTGGCGGTACTGATGGGCACTGATGGGCATTGATGGGTGGCACTGATGGGCGACACTGATGGGCATTGATCAACAGCAGTGGTGTGCATTGAAAGCCAGCACTGACTGGCATTTTTTGATTTTAGGCTTCCCAGCCTAGAGGTGAGATGTAAAAAGAACAGATCGTGCCATATTCCTATTCCAATGGTTGTTTACATTCCTTGTAATAGGAATAAAAGTGATCAAAATTGAATTTAATTTTTTTAAAGTGTCAAACTAAAAAAATAAAATAAATAAAAAATGTAAAGCGCCCCTGTCCCCGTGAGCTCGCATGCAGAAGCGAATGCATACGTAAGTCCCGCCCACATATGAAACCGGTGTTCAAACCACACATGTGAGGTATCGCCACTAACGTTAGAGCGAGAGAAATAATTCTTGCCCTAGACCTCCTCTGTAACTCAAAACATGTAACCAGTAAAACATTTTAAAGCATTGCCTAAGGGGATTTTTGAGTACCAAGGTTTGGCGCCATTCCACGAGCTTGTGCAATTTTAAAGTGTGACATGTTAGGTATATATTTACTCGGCGTAACTTCATCTTTCACATTATGCAAAAAAATTGGGCTAACTTTAATGTTTTAGTTTTTTTTAACGCATGAAACAGTTTTTTTCCCCCAAAAAATGTGTTCAAAATATTTCAGCACAAATACCGTGTAAGACCGCCATTGTATTCTCTAGGGTCTTTGCAAAAAAACATATATAATGTTTGGAGGTTCTATGTAATTTTCTAGCAAGAAAATTATGAATTTTACATGTAGGAGAGAAATGTCAGAATTGGCCTGGGTGCAAAGTGGTTAATCTACAATCTACAGGGCACCCCTTGTGATGAAGTCCGAAGTGATGAAACGGCGGGCATGGCTACACGGCAACGATGAGATGGTGACTCCACGTGTACGAAGGAAGCTATGAGGAGATCACAAAACTGAATCCCCTGGCATGTTTGGAATTTTAACAAGGCAATTTTGAATCTTTTATGATGTAAGTGCATTACTTTTAATAAACCAATTACCTTAAGGTGTTTTTACACTATTGGAGATTCTGTCTCGATTTCTATCCCCACATGTGGAGATGTCTTTATTAATCTGGATGGAGATTGGCGTGTATTCAATAACATCTAATAAGGCGATATTTGCCAGACACGAGAGTGAATGGCAACAGCATCTGGTGAGCTTTCTTCTTAAGGGAGTGGAAATGGCAAACATCACTTTTGTGTAGGATTTTGGTGGATCAATGAGATTTTGTTTCACTCTCTCTTCATCACTCTAAGTTTGACTGTAATACCATATTGATTTTCATATATTGCAGCATATATATGTATTTTTGGATATGCCATATGGATACTTTCCATTATGTATGGGTGTTTTATGTTGATCATTTCACAATGCTAATATTTAGGAGATTTGGAGATTCATTTAGTGTGCTATTGTGGAATTATTTGTCTCTCTTTTTTACATTGACATTTGTTTCACCTCATTTGCATGCAAATACATGTTCCTAAGCCCCCACATTGTATCTTCTTACACTACCATTGGGAACACTCCCAGCAGCAGGCAGAAGCAAACAATGTCGTGTTCTTCTAAAAAAAACTAAACACAACCAAAAAACATAATTAAAGCTCAGGCTGGTTACAGACTAGCTATAGCCACTACATTTAGACTAGGGATACTCCAGCTTAAAGTGGTTGTAAACCCTTACAGACCACTTTGACCTACAGGTAAGCCTAGATTAAGGCTTACCTGTAGGTCCAAGAAATATCTCCTTAACCTACACGGTTAAGGAGATATTTTCCAAAAATTGGGCACCGATGTCAATGACGGCTCCCAAGCGCATGCACCAGAGTGATGTCATTGCGGTCACAGTGCTGGACCTGCGATACCCGGAAGTCACTCCGAGTATCATGGCGGCGACAGAGGAGGTGGCTGAGGACCGCTGTGGGGGCTTGGATCTCAGGTAAATAATTCATAATGAGCTAGTATGCTATGCATACTAGCTCATTATGCCTTTGCCTTGCAGGGTGTAATTTATTTATTTGACTTTACTTCCTCTTTAAGACAGGGTACCTACAATGTATTACTTTCTACAGGAAGCATATACCTTTTAACATTTATGCAGTCTTGAATAGGGATGATCCTATGGCTTGGTTAGAACTTTAGCCTATTCAGATGCACGATCTGTGGAATTTCTACCACTTCCCGCTGTCACTGGCTCCTAATAAAGCCATGGGTGCAAGCACCCACAGTGTCCCTAGGAACCAGTGAAGACACAGGGAATGCCTGCTCCTTTTAAACAAAGGGGCAGAGATAGTAGTGAAATTGCTAGCCTGATTTGGTCAACAATGTCACTACTATCTCCTCCTCTTCCCTTATAAAGCTGATGACACCTTGGGGAGCTTTCATTCAGCTAGTATTACCATCAGAAATGTTTGTGTACACCAGGCCATTGTTTTTTTTTTTGCAAGTTGGCAGGTGATGGGGATCGTGATTGATGATGGATTTCCATTGAGGGGCATTTTTGGGGAATACATTTTTTTTTAATCAATGATTTTTCAAATGTTTGCGTTTTCTTTATTTCTAGTCAACAAGTTTTATTTATTTGATGTGAATGAGTAGGGATACTATGTACAGGTACCTCCTACTCATTCACATGGGGGAATCTGGGGCACTCTTATCAATAAAGGGGGCTTCAAGATTCCAATAAGCCCTCCACTCGCAGACCACCACAACCACCAAGCAAGAGTGGTTGTGTAAGAGGCCCTTCAACCTTAGGTCGGGCAAGGGTTGTTGGGTAAGAGATCCTCATTGACATGCTAGACCTAATGCCCTGTACACATGGTCAGATTTTCCAATTGAAAATGTTTGACAGGAGCTTGTTGTCGGAAATTCCGACCGTGTGTAGGCTCCATCGGACATTTTCCATCGGAATTTCCATTGCACAAAATTTTAGAGCTGGTTCACAAATTTTCTGACAACAAAATCCGTTGTCGGAAAATCCGATCGCGTGTACACAATTCCGACGCACAAAGTGCCACACATGCTCCAAATCAAGCAGAAGAGCAGCACTGGCTATTGAACTTCATTTTTCTTAGCTCGTCGTATGTGTTCTACGTTCGGAATTTCCGACCAACTTTGTGTGACCGTGTGTATGCAAGACAAGTTTGAGCCAACATCAGTCGTAAAAAAACATGGATTTTGTTGTCGGAAAATCCTATCGTGTGTACAGGGCATTAGCTGTAATAATTATTTAACAAAGTTAAAAGACATAGAAATTATAAACTGCATCTGAGGAAACCATTAAGTACTGGATTAATTTAGAGTTCTGTTGGTCAATAGAAGATTTCTATACATGTTTGGTCAATAGTGTGCTTACCTGTGAGGCTGGAGCAGACCTTTAAAGCATCAATAGCCTGTATAGAAAACCTGAACTGACTGAAGTTTTGCATTTTGTGGACAGCAGACTGAAAGGCAAAAGCAGAATAACAAAAGTCCTGGTATGTTCTGCCAACTGATGATTAGCAGTTTAAACACCGGCAGGACATTTTTTCTGTCTTAATTGCACAATAAAAAGGCAAGAAAAGAGTTCAGGTGAGTTTTTGCTGGTGATAATATTTAACCAGAATCAGCACAGTAAGAGGTAGAGTGAGTTTAATTCTTACTACTACTACTTTACACATTAAAATACATTAAAATATGCTTTCTATTTGAAAACAAGGTTACAACCAAACCAAAAAAGACATAAATTAATTCATCTCTATTCATCAGTTCTTTGTCAAATGTATTTTAAATGCAAGCAATAAAAGTACTGCATTTTATTTGTATCCGCCTTCTGTAGTCCCTTGTGCAGCAGATCTTAGGCTTTGTGTACATGGGACGTTTCTCAACCTCTCCTGAATGCTGGAACATCGCAGCTAGTAATCCACGTTTAAAAACGTGTGTTTAGCAGTGTTTACAAGCCGTGTTTAGCAGCGTTTACACGCGTTTTCATTCAGGAGCGTTTACTAAAGATAACCTCAGGAGACCTTCCCAAATGATTAGAAAGCACTAAAAACAAGTATTTAACAACTATGTCAGCCACTCTGTGAGATAGCAGTGTCAGTAGCAGCTGAGAAAGCAGTGTGCTTGTAGCTAGCTGTTATTTTTTGGTTGGTTTGATAATTACGGATCCCATGATGAGCATGTATAAGGAAATGCTCCCGATGATGCTTTTTCTGAGGCTCCAAAGACGTAGAAAATTGCGTGAGAGGACCGGAGTTCATCCCTACTGGACACATCCATTGATGGCTCAACGCATGTCCACAGAATACAGGCTTGACCTAATAAAGTGGTTGATTAATAAATATTTAATTAATCAATAGCCGCTGATAAATAATAAATTAATCCCTTACACAATGATAGTCCATTTACTGATATTATGGTTGATAGAATAATTAAACAAAATTACTCTTCACTTCCACCTGTGATAGATAAATCCGGGAGAGATTCCGGGAGAAAAAAGAAAAAAAGAAAGAGAACTTCCCTTTATGCTGGATTTGTGGGGATTTTTTCCTTTAAAATTCCTTCTGGTGTCTTGCTCCGGTAAATCATGAAAGAGAAAATGACACAACAAAAACCATTGCACAGCGCTCAACTCAAATATAAAAATAGATCTCAGTGGGTTGCCTAAGGCTAATCAACTCACATTTACCCTGTGGGTATAAGCGCATTCAGATCCCGCTAATGGTCAGGCTCACAAAGACGGGGCTGTCAGCACTTTCCTCCTCACTGTGCTGTGCTATGCTTAGCAACGTCACTAGGGCTCCTCACCCGACGCGTATCGTCACAGGTCACGTGACTTTCTCAAGGGATTTTTTTTCTTTTTACATCAATGTTGATCTAAATAGATTAAGGTTGATATTGCGCACTATTCATACGCTAGTATTTATTTTTCATATTCTTTTAAGTGTAGGACACACTTCAATGGTGCAGCAGATCATTTGGTCATCTTATCTATTTGTTTGGTTTTCTAAATTTTAATATTTTAATATCCTATCAGCGCTTCAGTACTCTTTTTACATATGTCCACAGAATACATTTCTAATATATATGTTCAGCTGCGTAATTACCCAGAGAAATTTTTTAATTTTATACGCATGTCAATTGCCACCTATGACGTTCTCTTGGAAAAGGTTAGACCCTGTCTAGCTCACAAATTCTCAATGATTGACGGGTGAGTGAAATTCCTATTCAACTTCAGCATCAAGTAATGCAAGTTGTGTATTGTACAGCATAATTGGCCGATGAGGGGAATATCACATGGTATATCAAGCTTGCATACAGTGATAATTGAGTTTTTGCTGTGTTTTTAGCATTTTCCAGGCTCAAAAGTAATAAATAAAATATTTCCCTTTAAAAACGCTACTAGACGAAAATGCACCTTAACACGGGTAGCCACGTTTAGCCGCATTTAGCAGCGTTTGGCATTTGAAATGCCTCTAAACACAGCTTCTGAATGCATTTTTTTGGGTTCCAAAAAAAGCCTCTAAACGCAACTGCCTAGAAAACGACTATAAACGAACCTGTAAAGAGAGAGGTTTCCCCTGGGTGGAATTTTAAGGCACCAAATAGTATCAATTTGTACAAGTATACAAAGTATTGTAGTAACAAATTTTTTTATTTATTTATGATTAAACATGATTAAAAATACAATTAAGCATGACATATTGAGCTACAAGCAGTCATTGTCACGGTTCCTAAACCTGGTAAAGACACTGATCGCCCCCAAAATTTTAGACCGATCTCCCTATTGAATTCCGACTTAAAAATGTATGCCAAGGTGATAGCGAACAGACTGATGGAAGTGACCCCCTCACTCTTAGGATTAGACCAAGTAGGTTTTGTAAAAGGCAGGCAAGCCCCTGACGGTACTAGACGAATGCTTAACCTCTTAAGATTTACGGAACTCCACAATCTCCCTAGCGCTTTTATAGCCTTAGACGCAGAAAAGGCTTTTGATAGGGTACACTGGACCTATCTATCTAAAACCCTCCTTAAATTTGGACTTACTGGACCAATCCATTCAGCTATCATGGCCCTTTACTCCCGTCCCTCGGCCCGTGTGTTAACATCTGGACTACTCTCTGACCTGTTTTACCTGTCGAACGGTACTCGGCAGGGATGTCCTCTCTCACCGATAATTTTCTCCCTAGCCATTGAGCCCCTGGCAGAAAGCATTAGAGCTTCTGACGACATTAAAGGAATAACGGTAGGATCGGAGACCCATAAACTAGGACTTTTTGCAGATGATATAATACTGACCGTCACTGATCCAGAACCCTCACTTTCAGCTATACATCAAAAACTATGTGACTTTAGTGAGGTGTCCTTCTACAAGATCAATACATCAAAATGCTTTGCTATGGCACTACATACCACAATTAAGGTACGTAATGCCCTTCAACGGCTCTTTCCTTGCATATGGGACCCCCCCTCAATCACTTATCTTGGTGTGCAGCTGTCCGCATCCTCCTCAAATTTATACGCCTGTAACTTCCCCCCATTGTTACATAAGATTGAAGAAGAAATGAACCTCATAGCAAAACTGCATCTCTCTTGGATAGGACGGATAGCTGCATACCAAATGCAAATATTTCCTAAACTACTATACTTCTTCAGAACTCTCCCTATCCGCATCCCCCAGAAATTCTTCAACCTACTATCAAAAAAACTAAACAACTTCATTTGGGTGGGAAAAAAAACAAGGATTGCACTAACTCAGCTTTACAAATCTAAACACTTAGGGGGACTAGGACTCCCCAACGCACAAGCATATTACAGAGCGGCCCTGTTAGACCAAATGAAATACTGGTTTGCAAGCCAAAAGGATAATAGATGGTCGGATATAGAATGTACTGTCACCCCGGGTCATGACCTACCAGCCTTAGCTATGGCATTTAGCATACATCATAAGCCTACCACTCCGCCTTACCCTACTATACAAGCCTCCTTAGAAGCTTGGTCCTTCCTCATTCATCAACACTTCACTGATGTACCTCTGTACACACTACAAATTCCATTGGCATCCTACCAATACCTGATCCCTCACTTGTCAATACAACATTGGAAAAAACGGGGGAACAATTTATCTCACCACCTATCGCACAACAAGACCCACTAGATACCTTCATGCTGTTTCAAATAAAACAATATTCAGACAAAAACCCAGGTACTACACTGGAAATACCTCAGACATTATGGGAATTCCTAACTAACAGTCACTCGGGGCAAAAAAAGGGAATCTCCTTATTTTACAAACTAGCAAATCCACTATACATGAATGCTAAATTACCCACCATGATAAAATGGGAAAAGGAACTTCAAACAGAATTCTCACTTATACAAAGGCATGTAGCAGTAAAATACAACAGCAAATATTCAGCCTGTATAGATCACTGGGATAATGCACAGAAAATTCTTCACAGATGGTACTTTACACCCCTGCGGCTCCATAAAATGGACCCGTCACTACCATCACTATGCTGGAGGAACTGTCAATCTACTGGCAGTTTACTCCACATACTGTGGAGTTGTGGAGTTATTACTACCTTCTGGAAAGAGATAGAATCTATGATATCCATTGTTACCCATATCAAGATACAACTCACACCAGCCTTGGCACTACTTAGTATTGGAATTGAACAAATTCCACCCCTACAAAGAAGTTTGGTAGCGAATATCTTGTTTGCAACCCGTATGTCCCTAACAAAGCAATGGCGTTCACCCACACCTCCTCAGCTTGACGTAGTAGTTTCCAGAGTCAACAATCAATTTCTTATGGAAAAATTACTTGCATACAAAGAAAGAAGAACCTCAGTTTTCCATAAACGTTGGGAAAGCTGGAGCTCTTCTAAATATGCCTCCCCACACTTGTGACTCATGACTCATTACTCTCGTGACTAAAATCTATTGTAATAATCAGCGCATCCAGTGGCTAGAATACATCCAAACAGGAATGGTACTCCATTGTGCAGAATCTCGGTTATATATAAATGTTCCTGGACTATGACGTAACTTGTACCTAACAGCAAAACAGATGTATCAATGTTTCTTGGTTTACCTCAATGTTATCAAAGTTTGCATCGTACTGGTTATATTGTGCACCTTTCCTGCCTTACTGTATCTCCGGGGACCCTCATTAAGGTCCACTGGAGGCTTCTTTATTAACTGGTTTTACTCTGAGCCTTGTCACAGTGTGTACCCAAAAGGGGTGACTGGCTTTGCCCTATATGGGGCCGTTTAACTTTCGTCTACAAGTAGCTCATAGACAATCTTTGCCATAACTAACTTGTTTATCTATTCATTATAACCCTTTTGTAACGCATATTTCTGTTGTTTACAATATCCTCTTACTTTCTATGTAAACTGTAAACTTCAATAAAAATCTATGGTTTAAAAAAAAAAGCATGACATATTGATTTATCTGAAAAAAATCATCAACTAAAGTCACCGTACTGAATAAACCTCCTTACACCCAACACGTTTCAGGATACAATTAAATCCTTCTTCAGGGGTGCATGAAAAGGAGAAATTCATATTGTATTGTATTGAGCATTGACCTGCTGGATGTCGGGGTGTACGGCTGTTTTTTTCAAATCACTCTACAATCAAGTTGCTGAAAACTTTTTCCCAACTTCTTGTGGCTCTTTCTGTTCTTGTTGTGTGCATCAATCATTTTCAGGGATCTCCTTGTCTGGCCCAACTGTTCCTAAACGTCAGTTTACCAGCAGCAGTGTACATGAGGCCTTAGACTGGTAGAGGGAGAATCGGCACAAGGTGCCAAGGGATGTGCTGATAGGACAAGAGAACAGAGTAACAGAGAGATGGAATCTGCTGCTTCTCTTTTTACTGTCCGTTCACTGGTTTGGGGAGGGACAAGATCTGTAGTTGTTACTTAATCTTTGGTAGGCAATACAAATCACATATATGTGTTTAAAAGTTTGCCTAGAATTCAACTTTAAATGTATATCATAGACATCTCATAGATATTTTACGTACTTTACGTGGAATAATGAAATAAAAATTAAAAATTAAAAAAATCTAATGGGTTTACTTCCTCTTTGTTTCCCTGCAAAGGTAAAGCATAATGGACTACTATGCATCGCATAGTAGTCCATTGCATAGTAGTCCATTATGTGTCACTTACCTGACACAGGAGCCAGCAAAGTCACCGCCGTCCCCTTGTGTACGGCGCCTTCATTTTCTTGGTGGCTCTCGCGGCTCCGGCACTGTCATTCGTCGTCGCCGCGATGACGTCACTCCCGCACGTGTGCACGGGAGCCGCCACTCACGCCATGTCGCCGTTGAGAGCGGCCTTCTCAGTGCGCCTGCGCGCTGCTGTCTACAGCGCATGCGCCATAGACAGCGGTGCATGTATTTTGGCAAATATCTCCTAAACCGTGTATGTTTAGGAGATATTTATTTGACCTACAGTTAAGCCTTAATCTAGGCTTACCTGTAGGTCCAAGTGGTTTGTAAGGGTTTACAACCACTTTAACCACTTTCAGACCGGACCATTTTGCTGGCTTAAGACCAGACCACTTTTTGCGATTCGGCACTGCGTCGCTTTAACTGACAATTGCGCGGTCGTGTGACGTGGCTCCCAAACAAAATTGACGTCCTTTCTTTCCCACAAATAGATCTTTCTTTTAATGGTATTTGATCGCCCCTGCGGTTTTTATTTTTTGCGCTATAGACAAAAAAAGAGGGACAATTTTGAAAAAAACACATTATTTTTTATTTTTTGCTATAATAAATATCCCCCAAAAAAATATAAATTTTTTTTTTTCCTCAGTTTAGGCCGATACGTATTCTTCTACATATTTTTGGTAAAAAAATAGCAATAAGCGATTATTTATTGGTTTGCGCAAAAGTTATAGCGTTTACAAAATAGGAGATAGTTTTATAGCATTTTTATTAATATTTTTTTTTTTTACTAGTAACGGCGGCGACCAGTGATTTTTATTGTGACTGCGACATTATGGAGGACACATCGGACATTTTTGACACATTGGGACCATTGTCATTTATACAGCAATCAGTGCTACTTAAATGCACTGATTCCTTTGTAAATGACACTGGCAGTGAAGGGGTTAACCAGGGGTGGCAGTGTAGGGGTTTAGTGTTCCTAGGGGCGTGTTACTAACTGTGGGGGGCATGGCTGTGTGTTAGTGAACACTGATCTCTGCTCCAATCACAGGGAGCAGAGATCAGTGTCACTAGTTGCTAGGCACAATGGGGAGATGCTGTTTACTTCCACATCTCCCCATTCAGCTTTCCCGTGAGACGATCGCGGGTATCCCCACGGCGATTGAGTCCGCGGGACCCGTGACCGGACTCACATGGGTCCCGTGCAATGCGCGCGCCGCCAGCGCCGTGCACGCAATGGCACGGCAGCATTCTTAAAGGGACGTACCTGTGCGCCCTTATGCCTGTCCGTGCCATTCTGCCTGAAGTACATCGTCGTGCGCAGGTCGGGAACCGGTTAAAAACTGACCACACTAAGCAGGAGAGCACACTAGTTCTCTAGCTATGCTGGGAACTCAGCTTGCTCTCCTCCAATGATCAGACTTGTCCTGACACGCCTCCCCTGCAAAGCCTTTCCCTAGAAAGCTCAGTGTGCTGTTGCATCTCCTCCCTCTAGTTCTTATGCAGCTGAGAACAAAGGGAATGTGATCACTTATAAAAAGGGAAAAAAGGTATTTATAATGTTTTTTTTTTTACCTTTCATTCCTATTTTAAACTGAATGGGTTGTTTCACAAGGTGATTGTTTACAATCACTTTAACACTGGCAGGGGTAGTAAAAGTGATCAGTTTTTATTTATTCCTGCAAAATCTTTATCCCAAAAGGGACCCAGACTGGCAACGCTGCTGTCTGCTGTGTCTTCTATGCTCATTCCTCCAGAGTTGTGTCT
>CM053028.1:520688389-520814351 GCA_028564925.1 Lithobates sylvaticus | reverse complement strand
TATATATATATATATATATATATATATATATATATATATATATATTGTGAACTTTGGGGACAATAGCTCCACGGGATTAAGTGCATAAACCGTCAGTTTTATAAGAAAAGACATTTATTTGTAAGAAAAATCAAAATAAGGCTTTCTTCAGCGCACAGGCAAAGTACAAAAACAAAGTCCGCTTATCTTCAGCATAACAGAAAATCAGCTTATCTTCAGCACAAAAACAAAGTTAAGGAAAACACATACAGTTTTGCAGCAGGTTCTTTTAGCAGCCTCCAGACATCCACACAGCTCAACCGACAGGTGTAATCACCTACTCCTCCTCACACCAACAACTCTTCCCTACTTCCTGTCTTATGAGCTGTCTTCCTGGAGGCCCTTAACCCCCTGTGCGCTGAATCATTGTGGTCAGGGAGGGAGGCTCTTTTCCCACCCGAATATCTCTTCAGAGCCTCCCAAATTCCGGGTCCCAAATAACTTATTATTAACCTAGAGAGGACTGCGAGTCAGTCCTCTCCTGCTCGGCTACTCCCGGAACCCCTCACCCATTTTGGGTGACCCCCTGAGCAACGCTGCGACTCCTTTAAAGGGACCACAGCCCAAATACTGGTGCTATATAGCACCCGTCCAGGACCCAACCTTGGCGTCCTGTACATATCCCCCCCCCTCTGCCTCAACGCGGAGGTGTTGGAGGCACCACTCGACATCATACAATGGACCCGGGAGAGGGCATCGGCGTTCTGATGCTGTCTCCCTGGTCTGTGCTCTACCACAAAATTGAACTCCTGGAGAGAAAGGAACCACCTTGTCACCCTGGCATTGGTGTTTTTGTTTTGTCTCATCCAGGTCAGTGGGGCATGGTCGGACACTAGGCGGAACCTTCTACCTAGGAGGAAATACCGTAAAGAGTCTAAAGCCCACTTGATGGCAAGACACTCCCGCTCCACCACCGCATAGTTTTTCTCCGCTGCCGTCAGCTTCCTACTTAGAAAAACTATGGGGTGCTCTTCCCCATTGATCACTTGAGACAGGACTGCTCCTAGCCCTTCACTTGAAGCATCTGTCTGTACTACAAAATCCTTAGAAAAATCTGGAGCCACAAGCACCGGATCCCGGCACAATGCCGTCTTAAGCTTCTGGAAAGCTTTTTCGGCATCGTCATTCCACTGTACCATCACTGACTTTCTGCCTTTGGTCAAGTCCGTCAATGGTGCAGCAATGGTGGCAAAGTTGGGGACAAACCTCCGGTAGTAGCCAACTATGCCCAAAAACGCTCTGACCTGCTTCTTGGTTAGGGGCGGGGCCAGTTCTGTATGGCTTCTACCTTACTCATTTGGGGCTTCACCAGCCCTCTACCCACAATGTACCCTAGGTACTTGGCTTCCTCTACCCCAATCGCGCACTTCTCCGGATTGATGGTGAATCCTGCTCTTCTCAAGGAGTCTACGACTGCCTGAACTCGGGAAAGATGGGACTCCCAATCAGTGCTGAAAATGACTATGTCATCTAGGTAAACCGAAGCATACCGTTGATGTGGACGCAAAGTTTTGTCCATGGCCCTTTGGAATGTAGCGGGGGCAGAGTGTAGACCAAATGGCATTCTTTTGTACTGGAAGTGGCCTTCCGGGGTAGAGAAAGCTGTTTTCTCCCTGGCTTTCTTGGTCAGGGGAATCTGCCAATACCCTTTTGTGAGGTCTAGCGTGGTTATATACCTGGCTGGACCTAACCTCTCAATTAGCTCATCTACCCGTGGCATTGGATAAGCATCAAACTTGGAGATTTCATTAAGTTTTCTAAAGTCGTTGCAGAAGCGGAGGGTGCCGTTGGGTTTGGGTACCAACACGATTGGACTCGACCACTCGCTCTGCGACTCTTCAATGACTCCAAGCTCCAGCATTCTCTTGACCTCTTCAGACACTGCCACTCTATGAGCTTCTGGGATACGGTAAGGCTTTAACCGGATTTTTATACAGGGTTCCGTCACAATGTCATGCTCGATGACGTTGGTGAGACCCGGCAACCCTGAAAACATGTCCCTATTTCTTTGTAGAAACTCTTTTGCTTGCTGGGTTTGGGGCCTAGTTAGGGTAGCAGCCACCTGCACCAGGTCGATTCCTGCATGGTCCCCTGACTGTACCGCTACCACAGCGGATACCTGTTCTCTGTCTCTCCAGGGTTTCAACAGATTTACGTGATAGATCTGGTATGGTTTTCTTTTCCCTGGCTGGTGTACCTTGTAGTTCACCTCACCCACTTTTTTTATTACCTCAAACGGGCCTTGCCACCTGGCCAAGAACTTGCTCTCCACTGTGGGTATTAGGACAGCCACCCGGTCTCCTACTTGAAACTGTCTAATTTTAGCCGATCTGTTATACACCCTTCTTTGGGCATCCTGAGCCTTCTGCATGTGCTCCCTCACCAGCGGCATCACCTTAGCCACCCTCTCTCGCATTTGAGAGATATGCTCTACCACGGTCTTGTGTGGTGAGGATTCACTTTCCCATGTTTCTTTGACTAGGTCAAGCAACCCCCGGGGCCTTCGTCCATACACTAACTCAAACGGTGAGAAGCCCGTGGACGCTTGTGGAACCTCCCGGATGGCAAACAAGAGGGCAGGGAGTAACATATCCCAATCCTTCCCGTCTTTCTGGACCACTCTTTTTAACATGGACTTTAGAGTTTTATTAAACCTCTCAACTAGGCCATCGGTCTGCGGGTGATAGACGGACGTCCGCAACTGCTTGATCTGAAATAGTCTGCACAAGTCCGCCATCACCTTTGACATAAAAGGGGTGCCCTGGTCCGTAAGTATCTCCCTGGGGAATCCAGTTCGTGAAAACATTTGGAATAACTCCTTGGCAATGGCCTTAGAGGAAGCTTTCCTCAAAGGAACTGCTTCTGGATACCTGGTTGCGTAGTCTTTGATGAATAATATATATTGGTGCCCCCTTGCCGACTTTACCAGGGGTCCCACGAGATCCATGGCGATCCGCTCAAACGGAACCTCAATAATCGGCAAGGGTACCAGAGGGCTTCTATAGTGTGGCCCTGGGGCAGTTAACTGGCAAATGGGACAAGATGCACAATATCTTTTAACCTCGGCCTTCACCCCTGGCCAGTAAAACCGGTCGGTTATCCTGGCCTCCGTTTTCTCTGCCCCCAAGTGTCCTCCCAGTGCGTCATTGTGGGCTAGGTCAAGTAGCATCCGCCTATATGGTTGGGGAACCAGTAACTGCTCTACAGTTTCCTCTCGGCTTTCAGCCACTCGATAAACCAAATCCCCCTTTAATGCAAAATGAGGAAACCTTTGATCTGCCCCTGGTATTTGTGGGACCCCATCAACAACAGAAACCTGCTCTCGAGCATTGACCAAGGTAGGATCCTGCAACTGGGCGGTGCCAAGCGCACCCCTGGGTACGTCCAGGTCTGGATGCACTGACCTTGAGGATGTTTCCCCTTCACCCTCCTCAACTGGGAACTGCAACGGGGAGAGCTCCTCATCATCCTCCCCCAGCATAACCTGTAATGGGAAGGCTTCCCCCCCCCCCCCTCAGAAGTCAACTCGGTATTGAGGCCTGAAACAGAAACATTGTCATTCAAATTAACATTCTCTGCAATATCCTTATTAGTGACAGGTATCTCTGTTTTAGAGGGGTGTGTTGTGGGGGTTTCAGGCCTAGACCCCTCAGACTCCATCTCTTCCAGGCCCAGTGTCCCCAGTTCTCCTGGCAGCCCCATCTGTGCCTGGTTCCACAGTTCGAGAAATAGCGGACAGTCCCGCCCCACTATAATATCATGTATTAAACTATTTACTACCCCAACCTCTTGTGTCACTAAGGTACGTCCATAAGAAACCATCACAGGAACCAGGGGGTACTCCCTGGTATCCCCATGGATACACACTACGCGCAGAGTTTTATTTACGGGGCCAAGTCTCCCAATCACCCTGGCATGTACCAGTGTTACCATGCTCCCGGAGTCTAGTAGGGCCCTGGCAGGAAGGTGGTTCACCCACACTTCACACTCGAACCGTCCTTCAGCCAGATCAAGATGAGTGGTACACGCTCTTTGCACATAGAAGGAGCTTCTCCGACCAGTCCCGCAATCCATCGGCTCCTCCTGAAGTGGGCATTGTGCCCGGGTATGCCCCCAGGACCGACATCGCCAACACTGTAGGCCTCCCATCCTAGGGACAGGAACCAACCTTCGAGGTTCTGCAGAAGATGGTGCAGGGTTGCGGGTTCCAATGTCTAGCAGGGCTTCTCTCCTAGGTGCTGTGGCCGGTCTTGTTGCCCTTGGTGTGGGTTCCCGACGTTTGGCAGGCCCAAGCAGGTCCTCCACCACGGTGTACCTTTCAACCAACTCAACCAGCTGGTCAGCGGTTGCAGGGTCTCCATGGCTTACCCAGCACTGTAGGTCATCTGGCAGGGACCGCAGGTACCAGTCCATCACCACCCGTTCCACCATTTGTGGGCCTGACAGTTTTTCTGGCTGCAGCCATTTTTTTAACCAGCTGTATCAGTTCATGCATTTGGGACCTGGGTGGTCGGTCAGGTTTGTACCGCCAGCGATGCACCCTCTGAGCCCGGACAGCCATGGTCACTCCTAGGCGGGCCAGGATCTCTGCCTTCAGATGCTCATAGTTGCTGATATGTTCAGTTGGGAGGTCAAAGTAGGCCTTTTGCGGGTCACCGGTGAGAAAAGGAGAGATAATGCCGGCCCATTGGTCACGGGGCCACCCCTCTCTCTCTGCTATCCTCTCAAAGGTGGTGAGAAAGGCCTCTACGTCATCGCTGGGTGTCAGTTTTTGTAAGAAATGGCTGGCTCTCACAGACACTTGGTTGCCAATGGCAACGACCGATTGTTCTCGTCCCTGAGCCAGCCGCTGCACTGCCTCCTGTAAGGCAGTCACCTGTGTTTGAGTGGACTCCTGCTGAGCAGTAAACTGGGCGGCTAGCAACCGTGTGTTTTCCTGCTGTGCAGCTATAGCCTGTGCCAGGGCCTGCTGCTGCTGAGCCATCGCTTCCTCATGGCGACGGTTTGCATCTGCTGAAGCTTGCTGCTGGGTCACGGTGGCTTGCGCCAAAGCCCTGATGACCTCCTCCATGCCTTTACCTGCTGTTTGCAGCGTCTGAGCTGACTTCACCCACGACATGCCATTTGTACACTGTCTCTTTAAATGTCAGTTTAGTTTTAAACGTTTTTTGCGGCTGCAAATGCACTTTTGCCCGCATTCTCCACCAGTTGTGCACTTTGGGGACAATAGCTCCACGGGATTAAGTGCATAAACCGTCAGTTTTATAAGAAAAGACATTTATTTGTAAGAAAAAATCAAAAATAAGGCTTTCTTCAGCGCACAGGAAAAAATACAAAAACAAAGTCCGCTTATCTTCAGCATAACAGAAAATCAGCTTATCTTCAGCACAAAAACAAAGTTAAGGAAAACACATACAGTTTTTGCAGCAGGTTCTTTTAGCAGCCTCCAGACATCCACACAACTCAACCAACAGGTGTAATCACCTACTCCTCCTCACACCAACAACTCTTCCCTACTTCCTGTCTTATGAGCTGTCTTCCTGGAGGCCCTTAACCCCCTGTGCGCTGAATCATTGTGGTCAGGGAGGGAGGCTCTTTTCCCACCCGAATATCTCTTCAGAGCCTCCCAAATTCCGGGTCCCAAATAACTTATTATTAACCTAGAGAGGACTGCGAGTCAGTCCTCTCCTGCTCGGCTACTCCCGGAACCCCTCACCCATTTTGGGTGACCCCCTGAGCAACGCTGCGACTCCTTTAAAGGGACCACAGCCCAAATACTGGTGCTATATAGCACCCGTCCAGGACCCAACCTTGGCGTCCTGTACAATATATATATATATTTTTTCCGACGGATTTTGGCGGAAACTTGCCTTGCATACACATGTAGGTGTATGCAAGTTGCAAAGTTGTTGGAAAATTTGATCTTTCGGAACGAGGTGACGTACAAGACATACGGCGGGACTACGTAGAGGCCATTAGCCAATAGCTTTCATCTCCAAATTTTTTCTGAGCATGCGTGGCACTTTGTGCGTCGGAATTCTCGACACACGATCGGAAAAAGTCCTATCAGATTTTGTTGTCGGAAAATTTTAGCTCCAGCTCTCAAACTTTTTCCGTCGGAAATTCCAAAGGAAAAAGTCCGATCGAGCCCACACACGATGGGATTTTCCGACAACATTATCGGACTTTTTCCGTCGGAATTTCTTGCTATGCCTCATGGGACTTGTAGTTCTGCAACAGCTGGAGGTCCGCTAATTGCATATGCCTGGTTTAGATCAAAGCATATTAACACTGGAGCTTAAATATTGTCTCGGCTGCCTGGGACTACCCTCCTCACTGGCTGAGACAGTAGCTTGGTGCCATTGGCTCCCGCTGCTGTCAATCAAAGTCAGTCAGCCAATGAGGAGAGAAAGGGGCAGGGCTTGGCCATGGCTCCTTGTCTGAATGGACACAGGGAGCTGTGGCTCGGCTCAGGTGCCCCCCCGTAGCAAGCTGCTTGCTATGGGGGTATTCAATAGGAGGGAGCACCAAAGAGGGACCCGAGAAGAGGAGGATCTGGGTTGTACTCTGCAAGATCACTGCACAGAGAAGGTAAGTATGACATTTTATTATTTTTAGCTAAAGAAAAACAAGACTATAGTATCACTTTAAAAAATGAAGATCTGCCTAAAATTTAGCTCTCTGTATAATTCGACCTACTGAGTGTTCTGCTATACAAATTTCATATACAGTGTGTAAACCTCTGTATATGATTTTTTTTAGCATAATCTCAGTTTAAATTGCCCAGGTGAGTTGCAGGCTTGCAATAATTCAACCTGCCCCTGCATATGCATACCTTTTGTCTGCTTCCCCACTGCTCCATCTAGTACCAGAAACAGAAGGAAATGCCCAGTGCATTTGACTCACTACATGTGACAGTGCTGGGACAATCAATGCTCTCAAATAATGAGTCCATAGCCCCATAAGAATTATGACCCCCCAGTGGTTTAGATTATGCAGGACTTTTATTCCACCCACAATCTAAATGGAGTGGCGTTGGAATGAAAGAAAAACAGGTTCAATTTAAAGTGTAATTTGGGTGGGTGTTACTGATAGTGGATAATAGTGTAGCGCTAAATGTGTCTCTGTGCAGTGATGGGTACTGAATAGTGGAATCCAATAACCACAAAATCACTGTTCAGAATGTTGTTCTTAATAAAAAGTAACAAAAAATAAAACAAGTGAATACCTATAGGTAGTGAGCGTCAGATCTTGTAACTGGATATATAAATACCGATAAAGGTATGATGCTCGCACAAACCAATATAAAGTGAAACTGTGAATAGACCACCAAAAGGTCTCTGGTGACAATATGTGAGTGTCAAATAAAGACGTGATGTCTGCAACGTGGTGAGCTGCTACTACATAGCTAGGACAAAGTCATGACAAAATTGACCCTATATAGAAAAACTCATAATCACAGGAAAGACAATATAAGTTAGTGCTAGAGTAAAAAATATATAAAATATAATGTAGGTGCACTAAGTGAACCACATAACTCCGCAGTTTATGAAAAAAACAGTCAATGAGTTGATAAACAATAAGGCGCTTGGGTTCAGATATTAGTGAGCATAAATCACAATATACATATCGGAAAGTAAATGATATAAAGCACCAAACGAAGGAACCTTAGTTGTCACAGGATGTTTGTCAACATATGTGTTGAATCAATAGTCCAAGAGTGTTGGACACAGAGTCCTGGTGATCAATTAGCATTCAGGACAGAATGTCAAACTGTGTTTGGGGTATTTCTGGATATTTATTCTAAAAATCCAAACGAAAATGAAAGTATAGTTCGGATGCTGGATCCTCTCATGTATGGGCAACACCACGAACAACGTGAAGATAAGAAGAGCGCTTACCATGTATGGTGGACCAACTCACCAGAAGTGAAAGGTCAAAAAGGCTTGCTCGGCTACCTCCAGGTGCCGGAAACAGTAGGATCAGTCCGTGGAAATATGAACTGGAATATTGCGAGGTCCTTGAAGGATACTCACCGACCGCGTGGAAACACCTCAGATATTGTAATTTGGTCAGTGGTGCTCAGCATGAATGGAGAGAGAAAACAGAAGAGGGACTCCTCATCGTGAAAAAACCCAGGAGCAAGGGTTCACGTTTATTCAAAACAAACATGCATCCATCAAACAGTATAAAAAAGAATGGAGCTGTTCAATAAAAACAAATAAAAGGAACGCAGTAAGCAATTAAGCTGAAGAACCCGACGCGTTTCGTCTAATAAGACTTCTGCTGGGGTATGCTTCAGTGTATTGCCGCTGCGTCTTATATATAGTAAATAAATACACAAAACCACTTACAGCACCTGTGTTGATCCAAACAGCCACACTTCCTGTTTAGTTTGCTGTAATTGCATTGGTGGAACCAGGGGAAGTATGGGCCAATAATAAGCAGTAATCAATGTTAAGACAAGAGTCAAACATGATTCAGACCAATCGTAGCCTGATAAACAATATCCTACAAATAGATACATTAATAAGACCATAGTCTATAGGGAGGCCATAGCGCGGGTAAAGTTCCCGTGAAAATGCCGCGAGTGGTGGGCGTGCAACTTCCGGCGGGGTTAATGAATAGCGCGGCCGCGCCAAATGCCGTCAATGACGTCATCACGCGGTCGCGACGGATATGGCGTAGCGGAAATGACAAAACGGAAGTGATGTCACTCGCAAAGGCGGAATTAACCGCGTGGAACGCAAACAACGGTCATCACTAAAGACAACTGAATCCACCAATTAGGTGGAAATCGTTATATAACCTCTAGATGGCAGAATTACACAATAGAATATAACTGGAGTCTGGCTCTAAGGAGACAATCAGGAACTTAGAACACAGAGTTGAGAACGACATATAGAAGTTGTTATCATGACCATTAATAATAAGACAACATGATGATAAACAGTAGTTGGCATTCGTTAGTAATGTCATATATAGCCGCTAGATGGTGCTGAGGTCTGGCTGTATGGAGGCAATACCCTGTGCATGGAATAACTACTAGCCAATATAAGAGATTTACATCCTCATAGTGATTATATATAATAGCATCCCAACTACAATAATTAATCGTTAAAAAAAGACATGACAAATGTACCGACATTAATAGAGCGATGTATATGGGAAAAAAGATAAAAAATGATAAAAAATTGAGCTATCTATGTAGAAGAAAACACCATATGCTAAAGACATCACAGAGAAACGTTAATTATTGAGGATGTCTTATTATTATAAAAACAGTCAACTATGTGGGTATATGACAGTGATCTATACTGGAATGCACCTCTGTGGTGTTGGGGAACGTCGAGTGGGATCATGCGCAATTGATGAAGGCATTGATATCCCACTCGACGTTCAAGCCATGGGGAGTGTAGCACTTGATTTGATGTATCCAAAATGTTTCAAGCCTAGACACGCCTCTTATATTCGACTCACCCCTCCAGTGGGGGACAAATTTGTCTATGACTTGAAATCGAGAACCGGATGGATTTCGATTATGATTTAAAAGGTAATGTTTTGAGACGCTGTGATTAGTGCGTCCAGCTTTAATTGCAGCCAAGTGTTCATTTACTCTGATGGCAAATGTGCGTTTGGTCCGACCTATGTATTGTTTACCGCAAGGGCAGGTGATGAGGTAAACGACAAATTTGGTGTGGCAGGTGACAAAACAATTCATTTTATATTCTTTGTTTGTAATGTTGGACTTGAAAGTATCACATTTCCTCCTGCAGACGTTATTCACACATACATTGCACCTGCGGCAAGGGTAAAAACCCTTCATATCGTGGAAAAAAGAAGGAGGATTAGGCGGGTCGATGACATTAGGTGCAATTTTACCCCTAAGGGAAGAAGCTCCCCTATAAATGACCCCTGCATGGTCCGGTAGGATCGGCCCTAAAATCTGATCATTTTTCAGAACATTCCAGTATTTTTGGAATATTCCTTTAATTTGTTTGTACTGGACTGAGAAATTGGTAAAGAAAGACCACCTAAATTTGTCATCCTTATTCTTAGAAGGTTTTTCTATCAACAGGGATGTACGATCAATGGATGCTATTTTTTGTATTTCGTTATCTATGAGGGTTGACTCGTAGCCACGATCTATGAATCTATTTTTGAGAGTGAGGGCTTGTTCAAAATAATCGGGAAGGTGGGTACAGTTCCTCCGAATGCGCATAAATTGACTACGCGGGACCGAACTGAGCCATGATGCATGATGGCAACTGTCGACCGGAATGTATCCATTGTGTTACTGATAGACATGTGCGATTAGTTTCGTACGAATGGGAAATTCGTACAAATTTTTTGAAATTCGTACATTCATACAAATCCGTAGTACAATTTTTTTCAAATACGTATTCTGTACGGAATATGAAATTCCGTTTACGAATTTCGGCTCCAAATTATTCTAATCCAACTACCAAATATCGAATTTCAACTAATACGAAAGAAATTATTATAGCGGATATAATGAATGATTCAAATGATTCAAATGAATTCGAGATTCAGTATATCTAATATCGAGAACTGTCCCTGCACAAAGTGTAATTTTTGCAGGAAAAAAAGCTATTTAAAATCACTCGCGGCTAATGAATTGTCGGCTCCCGTAACACAGAGAACAGTCATTCATTGAAAGTCATTGATAAAAAAAAGCATGGGGGTCCCCCCAAATTCAATTACCAGGCCCTTCAGGTCTGCTATAGTATTAAGGGGAACCCCACTTCAAATTTTAAAATGGGGAAAGCCATAGGGAAGTCCCCATGACGTCCCTGTGCGTCAGAGGGGGGCGGGGTCACCAGGTGGCCCTGCCCTCCGTTATAAAAGACCTGTCAGACGCAGCGAAGCCTCACACAGCGGGAGCCTCCCATTGCGTGGAGTGGCCCAAGAAGAGACGTCAACGCCGTGGAAGAAGATGCCGGACGAGAAGACCAGAGCAAGAAGAAGCGGATCGGAGGAAGAAGAAGATGGAAGAAGATGCCGGAAGGAGAAGATGAAGAAACCGAAGGATGAAGAAAGGAAGACCAGAAGAAAGAAGATTTTAATAAAGGAATTGTCAAAGACCGTCTCCTGTCATTTTTACCATTTTTGTCACTTTTTTGGTGAAATGGTAGGGGTAAGTACCCCCTTACCATTTCACACAGGGGGTGGCGGGATCTGGGGGTCCCCTTGTTAAAGGGGACTTCTAGATTCCAATCAGCCCCCTGCCCGCAGACCCCCACAACCAATGGCCAGGGTTGTGAGGAAGAGGCGAGTGATTTTAAATAGCTTTTTTTCCTGTAAAAATGACACTTTGTGCAGGGACAGTTCTCGATATTAGATATACTGAATCTCAAATTCATTCGAATCATTCGAATCATTCGTTATATCCGCTATAATAATTTCTTACGTATTAGTTGAAATTCGATATTTGGTAGTTGGATTCGAATTGTTCTCTGTGTTACGGGAACCGGCAATTCATTAGCCGCGAGTGATTATTAACGATACGTAACGATTCGTAACGATTCGATTTTTAGCGATTCGTACGAAATTCGTATTTCGTAGGAATTCTAATGAAATTTCGTACACGAATTACGAATTTTTTTTTTTACGAAATAAAACGGAACAAAACTAAACAAATTTTTTGACGCTTCCCATGTCTAGTTACTGATACCTTCAAATGAGAGCAAACATCAATACAGAGGAAATATTTAAGGGTGATATTCACTGATTATATCTTTTGTTCTTTTTTTTTTTTTCAATAGGTTTTATTGAAGGAAGTTGCAATACAAGTTATGGTAGAAGCGACATGACATTGTCACACGTCACCTGGTTTATACATTTTTGTCTAGATGAGGTTTACAGAAGGGAATGCAAAACATGAAAGATAATAAACAACATTTCATACAGAAGAAAATCTGAAAAGCAGATAAATGGATGGATCCTCTTTGCAGGGTTCCTAAACTATAAGAAGAAGGGGGGAAGGTGTACACCTACTACAATATAGATGGCATCTAGATCTGTGTCTATAGTCAAAAGTTGAGTGTTGTGGACCAGATTGTTGGTATAGTAGAAGGATAAAAGTTTGTCATGGTTATGACCATGCTGCCTGCTAGGAAAAGATTATTTGCAGGAGGTATCATCCCCATCGTAATGTGTTAGGATGCCCTTATAGTATGAAATGGGATTTTTAAAGGTCTTGATTTCCTCATGGGATAATGTTGAGTCCATGAAAGCCCACCAACTTGAGTAGAGACATTTCTTTTGTTCTTTTAAGATTAGATGGGGATAAATATTTGGCATCTGCTTGCTGCATTAAGAGGACGGATGAGTTTACGTTTTATGCACATTTTGCGTAGGGAAAGACAGGCTTTGACATGCAACTACCATCTAATGTCTATAGCTTACTAAAGCCTTTTAATTACATCATACAAGTGTAGAGAAGAGGTCAGAGGAGTTTTAGGTAATGATTATGTCCCATAACATTGCACAGTTTAAATGAGTTTCCTTTCTGGCTGAGTGAAGCGAGTCTACTTGTTGACAAAGGTGAAGCAAGTTTTCGTGTTGACAGAGGGGAAGGGAGTTTCCTGGTTTGAGAGAAGGTTGACTGAGTTTATTACAGAAAGTGAAGGTGATGTAGTTGTTTTGTAGCTTTATTCTTTATTAGTTAGTTAGGAATATGGCTAAACACATTTTTAGATGAAGTCAACTTACATTGCATAGCAAAAAGTTTGTGGGCACCTGATCAATACACCAAAATTAGCTTGTTGGATATCCAATTCCAAAACCACAATTATTGATATGGATTTTCACTCCCTCCCTCTTTCCAGCTATAAGTCCCTCCCTCTTTCCAGCTATAGGCAAAAGCTGAGTGTTGTGGACCAGATTGCTGGTATAGTAGAAGGATAACATTTTGTAATGTTTCTGACCATGCGGCCTGCTAGGAAATGATCATTTGCAGGAGCTATCATCCTCATTGTAATGTGTTAGGATGCTCTTATAGTATAAAAAGTTTTTTTTAAAGGTCTCGAGTTCCTCATGGGATAATATTGAGTCCATGTAAGCCCGCCATCTTGAGTAGAGACATTTCTTTTGTTCTTTTAAGATTAGGTGGGGATTAATGTTTGCCATCTGCTTGCTGACGGATGAGTTTACGTTTTATGCACATTTTGCGTAGGGAAAGACAGGCTTTGACATGCAACTACCATCTAATGTCTATAGCTTACTAAAGCCATTTAATTACATCATACAAGTGTAGAGAAGAGGTCAGAGGAGTTTTAGGTAATGATTATGTCCTATAACATTGCACAGTTGAAATGAGTTTCCTTTCTGGCTGAGGTTAAGCAAGTTTTCTTGTTGACAAAGGTGAAGCAAGTTTTCTTGTTGACAGAGGTGAAGGGAGTTTCCTGGTTTGAGAGAAGGTTGACTGAGTTTAGTGAAGGTGATGTAGTTGTTTTGTAGCTTTATTCTTTATTAGTTAGTTAGGAATATGGCTAAACACATTTTTAGATGAAGTCAACTTACATTGCATAGCAAAAAGTTTGTGGGCACCTGATCAATACACCAAAATTAGCTTGTTGGATATCCAATTCCAAAACCACAATTATTGATATGGATTTTCACTCCCTCCCTCTTTCCAGCTATAACAGCCTTCACTTTTCTAAGAAGGCTTTCCACAACATTTTTGGAGTATTCCCATTCATTAAAAACAGCATTTGTGAGGTCGGATACTGATGTTGGAGGAGTAGACCTTGCTCGACATTGGTTTTACAGTTTATTCCAAACATGTTCAGTGTGGAGGTCAGCGATTTGTGAAGGCTGCTCAAGTTCCCCCACAACACACTGATTAAACAATGTCTTATGGAACTGGCTTTTATGAACAGGGGCACAGTAATGCTGGAACAGAAAAAGAGCCTTCCCCCAAACTGTATACAAAACGAGTTAGCCCATGGGACTTTAAATGAGTTGGTCATAGAGGTCATGACAAGTAAGTATAGTAAATTAATGAGGATTTATTAAAGTTCTAAGAACATAAATGAGCATAAAAACATCACGAAGCATAGCTTAACCATTCACACGTTTGTTACAGTAATGAAAATACATGGTATACATATACAACTTTTGTACTCAACGCGTTTCGTGAGCTCTGCTCGCTTCCTCAGGAGTTGATGTATATGCAGAATATCCCAAAAAATAGTAGGTATCGGTAAGATATAACATTTAATGATGATTAAGGTTAGAAGAGAAGCACGTGGCCTCTAAGAGGCACCCCATACTTACATTATGGTCAAATTGTCCATAGGACTGATCTTCAAGGGCAGCAGCGGAAAACACTCCAACCGGGAGCTGAAGAAGCGTAACCTGCAGCAACCAAACAGGGGGCTGGCAAAGAGCGGACATGGCGAGAAAGGAAGATAAAAATGTTGTGTGTCCTGGAGTGCCCCATTAGCCACATATGTCATGATAGCTGTAATTAAAATTGTATATATATCTAAATAAATTAACAATAAACTTGATAATAGCTTGGAAGTATAAATAATGTAGTATCACTGTTGTATAGTGAAGTCCATGACATTGTGGGCGTGGATGCAAACAGGAAAGAAAGTGTAAGGAAAGCCCCGCTGGGCCTAGTAGTTCCTCACTGCTGCGATCGCGTGTGCGGGCTCGAGCGGGTGCGCGAGCTACTGCGCATGCGCGGAATCGAGCGGGTGCGCGGGCACGGACGGGCGCACGCACGGTCACTGGCGCCGGGCGGGCTATTTAAACCAGCCATGTCCATACAATCCTTGCTGCCTGATCTACAGCGTCCCGCTTGCTAAAGTCCTGAACCTCTCTGTCTCTGCACCTGTGACCCGGCTTGTCTATCTACCTGCTCTGCTGTCTGCCTGCCCCGATCCCGGCTTTCCCACGACCATCCTTTTGCTTAACCCCCTGGCTTATCCGCAGTGTGCTCCACAGTTACCGAACCCGGCTTGTCTGACCATTCTGTGCACCTGTCCTGAAGTGCTCTATCAGTCTGCTGGTTCCTGTTGTCCGCTGCATGCTGGTTCCTGTTGTCCGCTGCCTGCTGGTTCCTGTGACCACTTACCTGCCAGTTCCTGCTGTCTGCTGGTTCCTGTTGTCCGCTGCATGCTGGTTCCTGTTGTCCGCTGCCTGCTGGTTCCTGTGACCACTTACCTGCCAGTTCCTGCTGTCTGCTGGTTCCTGTTGTCCGCTGCATGCTGGTTCCTGTTGTCCGCTGCCTGCTGGTTCCTGTGACCACTTATCTGCCAGTTCCTGCTGTCTGCTGGTTCCTGCTACCTGTTGTCTGCTGGTTCCTGTCACCTGCTGTCTGCTGGTTCCTGTCACCTGCTGTCTGCTGGTTCCTGTCACCTGTTGTCTGCTGGTTCCTGTCACCTGCTGTCTGCTGGTTCCTGTCACCTGCTGTCTGCTGGTTCCTGTCACCTGCTGTCTGCTGGTTCCTGTCATCCCTTGTCAAGTCCTGCTGACCCATCCGCAGCTGTTGATCCTGCCAGACACTCGTGCCTCCTTCGACTCCTGCGCCCCCTGTCTCCACTATCAGGGGCTGCAAGTCTGGGACGTAAGAGAGGTCTCCCACTGCAATCCGGACTCGCCACTAGGTACGTGACAGAAAGAAAGTAAAAAGGAAAGTGTAAAGAGTGCGAGACTGTGAAGAAAGAAAAATAAATAAGAAAAGACGGGTAAATGAATGGAAGAAGAGAAAGAGAAGAGAAAAGAGTATGTTCCTAGGTGTGCCTCATTAACCATATACAGTGTAGCAACAGTATTGGAAGTAAAATATATATAGGTCTAAAGATGATCACCAAAATGGTGGAATAAAGGTATAAAAATGTAAATATCTTTATAGTGTCCATGTTGTAAACTGAAATGAAACGAGAGCACAGACAAGGGTAGACATAGGAAGAATTATGCCTCGTACACACGGTCGGAAATTCCAACCACAAAATCTGACTGATTTTGTCCAACAATGGTGTTGCATACACACGGTCGGACAAAGTTGTCGGAAAATCCAATCATTCTGAACGTGGTGACGTTCATTGCATACGACGGAACTATGTAGAGGCTAGTAGCCAATAGCTTTGGTCTCGTAATTTGATCTGAGCATGCGTGGCACTTTGTGTGTCGGAATTCTCTACACACGATCGGAAAAAGTCAGATCGGATTTTGTTGTTGGAAAATTTGATAGCAGGATCTCAAATTTTTTCTGTCGGAAATTCCGACGGAAAAAGTCAGATGGAGCCCACACACGGCTGGATTTTCCGACAACATGGTCCGATCGAACATTTTCCGTTGGAATTTCCGACTGTGTGTACGGGGCATAAGAGTGAAAGAAACAAACCAAGATAAAGGAGAAAAACAAAAAGGTAAAAAGTGTGTCCTGCTGATTGGTAGTGAGTATAACAAATCATACGTTGCTTGTGCAAGTACAATTAGGTAGAATAGAGTGACATAGTAAATGTCTGTGATGTGCTGTGCTGTGATGTTTTTTTTTTTTTTCAATAGATTTTATTGAAGGAAGTTGTAATATAAGTTATGGTAGAAGCGATATGACATTGTCACACGTTACATAGTTACATAGTTAGCTAGGCCGAACAAAGACACAAGTCCATCCAGTTCAACCATAAAAAAAAGAAATAATAAATAAAAAAAATATCGTACAATCCAATATACTCAATTCTATACCCACAGTTGATCCAGAGGAAGGCAAAAAAAAAACCCCAGCAGAGCATGCTCCAATCTGCTACAGCAGGGGAAAAAAATCCCTTCCTGATCCCCCTAGAGGCAATCGGATTTTCCCTGGATCAACTTTACCTATAAATGACGTTAGTACCCAGTTATATTATGTACATTTAGGAAAGTATCCAGGCCTTTCTTAAAGCGATCTACTGAGTTAGCCAGAACCACCTCTGGAGGGAGTCTATTCCACATTTTCACAGCTCTTACTGTGAAGAAACCTTTCCGTATTTGGAGATTAAATCTCTTTTCCTCTAGACATAAAGAGTGCCCCTTGTCCTCTGTGTTGACCGTAAAGTGAATAACTCAACACCAAGTTCACTATATGGACCCCTTATATATTTGTACATGTTGATCATATCCCCCCTTATTCTCCTCTTCTCAAGAGTGTATAAATTAAGTTCCTCTAATCTTTCCTCATAGCTGAGCTCCTCCATGCCTCTTATCAGTTTGGTTGCCCTTCTCTGCACTTTCTCCAGTTCCCCAATATCCTTTTTGAGAACTGGTGCCCAAAACTGAACTGCATATTCCAGATGAGGTCTTACTAATGATTTGAACAGGGACAAAATTATATCTCTCTCTCTGGAGTCCATACCTCTCTTAATACAAGAAAGAACTTTGCTTGCTTTGGAAACCGCAGCTTGGCATTGCATGCTATTATTGAGCTTACGATCTACCAAAACCCCCAGATCCTTCTCCACTATGGATTCCACCAGTTATACTCCCCTAGTATGTATGATGCATGCATATTCTTAGCCCCCAAGTGCATAACTTTACATTTATCAACATTAATCCTCATCTGCCACATAGTCGCCCAATTAGACAGAGCATTGAGGTCGGCTTGTAAACTGGAGACCTCCTGTAAGGACGTTATTCCACTGCATAGCTTGGTGTCATCTGCAAAGACAGAAATGTTACTTTTGATCCCAGACCAAATATCATTTATAAAGATATTAAAAAGTAAGGGTCCCAGCACTGAACCTTGGGGTACACCACTGATAATCTTAGACCATTCAGAGTAAGAATCATTAACCACTACTCTCTGAATTCTGTAATTTAGCCAGTTTTCTATCCATTTACAAACTGATATTTCCAAGCCTGTAGACCTTACCTTACACATGAGCCGTGTGTGGGGAACTATATCGAACGCTTTTGCAAAATCCAAGTATACCACGTCCACCGCCACCCCTCTGTCCAAGGTTTTACTTACCACCTCATAAAAAGAAATCAGGTTTGTCTAAAAAACTTCTGTCTTTCATGAATCCATGCTGTCTGTTGCTTAAAATGTTTTTTTCCAGCAAGAACTCGTCTATGTGGTCTTTTATTAAACGCTCCAGTATCTTCCCGACTATAGAAGTTAAACTAACAGGTCTATAGTTACTTGGTAAAGACTTTGTTCCCTTTTTAAATATAGGCACCACGTTCACCCTGCTCCAATCCAGTGGTACTATTCCCGTCATTAATGAGTCCCTAAAAATTAGATACAATGGCTTTGAAATTACAGAGCTCAATTATTTTAGGATCCTTGGGTGGATGCCATCTGGTCCAGGTGATTTATCCACCTTTATTCTGTCTAAATATTTCTGGACCATATCACTTTTGAGCCATTGTGGATCATTCAGGGCTGTGTCAATACCACCCCCATTATGGACATGAGCTCCCCCATGCTCCTTTGTATACACAGAGCTGAAGAAAGTATTTAATAAATTAGCCTTCTCTTTGTCCCCAGTCACCCACTCTAGATTATTTTGTAAAGGGCCTACATGCTCAGACACATCACTTGGTTTATACATTTTTGACTAGGTGAGGTTTACAGAAGGGAATGTAAAACGTGAAAGATAATAAACAACATTTCATACAGAAGAAAATCTAAAGAAGGGGGAGGGGGGGGTCGTACACCTACTATTATATAGATGGCACCTAGGCCTGTGTCTATAGTCAAAAGCTGAGTGTTGTGGACCAGATTGCTGGTATATTAGAAGGATAAAAGCTTGTCATGTTTATGACCATGTGGCCTGCTAGGAAATGATCATTTGCAGGAGGTATCATCCTCATTGTAATGTGTTAGGATGCCCTTATAGTCAGTGTTGGTCATCTTACTTTAAAAAAGTAATTTAGTTAAGTTACAAATTACTTCTCCTAAAAAGTAATTGCGTTAGTAACTCAGTTACTGCATTGGAAAAGTAATTAGTTACGCAGCAAAGTAACTGTGACTTTTTTTTTAAATATTCTATACGTGTAACTAAGGGGCGGGTCTAGTATTGCTGTAAGCAAGGGGCGCATTTATTATTATTGTTATATATCGTGTAACCAAGGGGCTGCTCTATTATTACTCTAACCAAGGGGCAGATCTGTTATAGCGTGTAAGCAAGGGGTGGGTCTATTATTATTATATCGCGTAAGGGGCGGATGGCTACAGAAGAGGGCGAATGTTAAATTAATGGGCAGAGCTCGATGTATAACAATAATAATAAATGCGCCCCTTGGTTACAGTAATACTAGACCCGCCCCTTACTTGCACGATAGACGCCCCTTGCAGAGTAGCACAAGCATCAGGAGCGTGCCGCATCGCCTCGTACAATTACATGTTAACTGCGTCTGCTCGGTGTAGAGTTCACTCAGAGCTGTTTAGGTTCGTCAATTTTCGGAAGCTCCGTATTCCTTCGTACTGCGCAAATCCTGCGCCTGCGCAGTACAGGGGAGTCCTTATCCGGCGGGGAAACTTTTTCGGCAGGACACCGGAATTACACTACTGCCATCTAGTGGCGGTAGATGTAATTGGGGTAACTAAGCCAAAGTAATGGGAACTGAGTTACCATGAGGGGAAAAGTAATCAGTTAGATTACTCGTTACCCTCTAAAGTAACTGCGTTATGTAACTCAGTTTATTTTAACTCAGTTACTTACATCACTGCTTATAGTATACAAAGGTTTTTTTAAAGGTGTCAAATTCCTCATGGGATAATGTTGAGTCCATGTATGCCCACCATCTTGAGTACAGATGTTTCTTTTGTTCTTTTAAGATTAGGTGGGGATTAATGTAGGGCATTTGCTTGCTGCATTAAGAGGACGGATGAGTTTACGTTCTATGCATATTTTGCATAGGGAAAGACAGGCTTTGACATGCAGCTACCATCTAATGTCTATGGCTTACTAAAGCCTTTTAATTACATCATACAAGTGTAGAGAAGAGGTCAGAGGAGTTTTAGGTAATGATTATGTCCCATAACATTGCACAGTTTAAATGAGTTTCCTTTCTGGCTGAGTGAAGCGAGTCTACTTGTTGACAAAGGTGAAGCAAGTTTTCGTGTTGACAGAGGTGAAGGGAGTTTCCTGGTTTGAGAGAAGGTTGACTGAGTTTATTACAGAAAGTGAAGGTGATGTAGTTGTTTTGTAGCTTTATTCTTTATTAGTTAGTTAGGAATATGGCTAAACACATTTTTAGATGATATAAATGATGCAACCAAACAAACTGATTATGATAGTGGCAAGCCTCCATCCCTATTATATGTCCCGGGGGAGATGATCATCCTTATCCCCTGTCTTAATTATTAACAAATAATTATTAAACAGAGTAAGGTAAAACATAATCAGCATGACAAATTGCATGAAAACACTCATCCATTCATAACATTGAATCAAAGCATCAGTTCGATGTAACTCATGTAACTCGAAGCACGTTTCATGGCTCATACCAATCATCAGGAGTAAAAGCTCTAAAATTAAATCAAAAATATCTATGAATATATAGGATATCCTTTAGATGGAGAAAAATCTCTCAAAAATTAAAGGTGTGTAACTTACAATTTGCCCCGATGTCACTGTACTAAGGACACTTGCTGGGAAGGGGTTAACATCAGGGGCGCTCAAAAGGTTAAATGTGTGCCTGACCAGTGTTTTACTACTGTGGGGAGGTGCTTTTAGTAATGGAAGGCATTGATCCACGTTTCTGGTTACAGGATCAATGCCTTCCATACTAACAGAACAGCAATCTGCCTTGTTTACATTGGCAGACTGCAGTTCTGCCTGTGTAACGAATGATTGACGGGTGCTGGCAGACCTCGGGCCTGCCGGACCTGCTGATTGGCTTATGCACAGCGGGAGCGAGCCTTCAGTGTTTTTTGTATGCTTATAAGGTAATCAGAACTGCATCTCACGCTGTCTGTGCTGATGAAGGTGTATGTACTTTACTCCCTAAATTAATACACTCTATTTAAATTTACCTCTTAGGTTGATCCAGGCAAACATTTGTTATTTTGCAAGCCTCCAGTGGCCTGTGCCCAATACCTGGAAATGCACATGTGATCCTGTGCAGAATGGCCGCCCTGTAGCAGTAATTCTGCTATGGGGCAGTCGGCAAGTGAAAATAAATGAAGGGGCAGTGATAGTAGTGACATGATTGGCCAAATATGACCATGGTCATAAAGCAATACATGGAGACAACCAGTGACGGCCCATCCATTAGGGGCTCCCGGGCGCCACCCCCTCTCTCATGCCACCCTCTATATGGTAATGGATAGATCCACGGCTGCTGCGGCCACCCCTATACATGAGTCCGACCCCTTTCAGGGCACCGGCACATGAATTAGAGTGGCATGGTTTTATTTTTGAAGCACCTGATTAGAGCCAGAGGCTCTAATAGGCTTCAAAATAGGGTGGGCTTGGGTCGGGGGGGAATGCGCTCGGATCCAACCCAGGTGTGTTACAACAGTGAATTAATATTCACTGTTGAAACACCGACCCTTAATCTGGCCAATCAGAATTGGGTGTGAGACCCGTTTTCCGATTGGCCGAAAAGAGAAGACTCCAGATTGTCCGCCGAGGAGGGAGGAAACGGAAGCCGAAATGGAGAGCAGGAGAATGGGGGGCCGCTGCTGCCGAGCAGGGAAAGCCGCCGATGATGGGGTAAGTGGTATTGACCAACCGACCAACTGCGGGGGGGGGGGTTGGCATACCCCCCCCCAAAAAAAAAATTCCACCGGCCGCCACTGGAGTCAACACAATGAAAAGAGATGACATAGAGTATTGCACAGTTTATTATAGTACTACTTACAGAGCCTACAGAATAATCAGCAGAAATGTTTACTGTCTGTGTGTTATAGAGAAGATAAAGGTAAGACAAAGGTGAGACACAATCTGGAGCAAATATTGCATAATTATAGATTAGACTCTGGTCAACCGTCACTTGTAGCTAAGGATAGTTGTGAGAAATAAAAAAAGAAAAAGAGAACACCAAGCAAACAGCTAAACATACAGATGAAATACACGTATGGGAGCTGTTTAGGCTACACTGGCATGGGCTACAGAGATTCCTGTTGCTGTCGTTCCCTCGTGCAAATGTAGCCTTACTAAACACAAAGTTTGGTATTTCTTTCTACCCAGTAATAAGATTTACACAGCCCTGTTACACAGCACAGTCCTGTCTAACAGAGGAGCGGACCTGATCTTTTTTCTGTTGCAATTAACTTAAAAGTCCTCTTCACACCTACACTGTAACTGGATGGTGAATAGAGAAGCAGCAGACTGATGGGCTCATCTCTCTGTCACTCTGCTTTCTCCTCCTATCAGTGTGACTCCTTGCACTGCAGAAAACATGACTGGCTACTGTTGTGGAAAATCTTATGAATGTGTTTTTTAATATGTATTGTCATAAGAGCCTCCCAGTGTTAGAACTCCCGCAGCCCGTTCTAAAGAGCTGACTGGGGCAGACTGATGCTTGTTGAGATCCATTAGGTAGTGGAAAAGCTCTTTGGGGATGTAGAGAAGTGTTTGCGGAGTGGAGACATGTCCGCCAGCTAAGGGCCCCTGTGCAATGCACAGAACGATCGTCTGGTGGGGGTGTGTTCGCTCTGCAAAAACATTATCGGTTTAACGAGTGTGCGCTCATGTCGCCCCTGTGTGCCTGATCAACATATTTGTGGCTCCATGAGTGTGTACCTGCAGATAGCCTCCCATCCACAAGGAACTGTAGTATAAGGATTCCTATCAGAGGAATTGTAGTCATCATTCATTGGTTATTGTATATATTCATTTATACTGTGTTGTTACATCCTTATTTGGTCATGTCCTTATTTGGTCATTTCCTCTGTTGCCATTCATATCCTGTGTTACATCCTTATTTGGTAATTTCCTGTGAGGTCACAAACTGTGTAGGAGGCGATTGTCTGTTGGAGGCACACCCTCAAGTTTGGGACTTCCTGTTTATGTGTAAATAAAAGCAGACGCATGGCTCAGAAAAGGCAGAGATGCTGACAGAGCTGAGAACGTAAGGAATGGTGATGTATGTTTACTGGGGAACCAGGGGAGACATGGATCAGAAGGCTGCATTATACCATTATGGTGAAGGGGCGCGAATAGCACAGGTGAGATTGGTTATGTATAGCCAATCTTGCCATGTCACTACTTTTGCTGCTTCTTCCTCCCCGTTTCTGCTTGCCGTACAGACTGTACAGTTAACTGCAAGAGGCTGATACAACGTTAATTTCAAGTTCTCATACTAATAAATAATAAAATAAATAAATAAAAAAATTGGCGATTGGTTATTGATTACAGAGCTGAAAGTTGTGCCTTTTTTATAGCTGCTTGCAGTTCAGCTTCATATGTATAACATGTGAAAAAAAAGGTGGCTTATATTTAAAGTCATGATAACACATCTTTAAAAGAAAGTAATTTTATAAGACTGTCAGTTAACAGTAATGTGTTTATTTTTTTGAAAAAAATCCCAGAGCTATTCATCTTGTAAAACTGCTTGTACAGTATCTCACAAAAGTGAGTACACCCCTCACATTTTTGTAAATATTTTATTATATCTTTTCATGTGACAACACAAGAAATTACATTTTGCTACAATTAACTCATGGGGGAATCACCTTTTCTGGGAAAAAAATTTCAGCGTGCAGGCAATTTCTTTAAAATGTGTCAGGTTGCCAGGTTTGTACAATAATGAAAACAAAAAAAAATAAAAATAGTAAAAGCAAATCCTTGCCATCCAGAGTCTCAGGCCAGAGCTATCCTGTGCGCTCTTCCTGCTCATTTAAAGTCCACGCGAGCGTGGACTCAAGTGGACCACAAGATCCGGACCGGAACCAAGCCTGCCACAGAGGCTCAAAAAACCCAGGCCGGATTCCGATTCAGTCTCTTACAACAGTACGTATGCAAGGTGAAATATACTGATTATCCATTACCTCCCCTCGCATACTGTCACATATCCTTCCCCTCTGCTCAAGCCCCTGTGGCTGAGCAACTGTCCCAAGCATACAGTGCATGCGGGAGAGGGCATCCACATTGTTTTAGAGCTTGCCCGGCCTATGCTCTACTGCAGTGGTCATCAACCCTGTCCCCCCGGCCCACTAACAGGCCAGGTTTTATGTATTACCTTGGGGAGATGCAGACTAGAATACTGCAATCACTGAGCAGCAAATTATATCACCTGTGATGTATTTCAGTTATCTTGCAAACCTGGCCTGTTAGTGGTCCCTGAGGACAGGCTTGATGACCACTGCTCTACTGTTAACTTAAAGGGCTGTAAAGCCAGGAACCATCTTGTCACACGGCCATTTTTCTCCCTGTTGTCACAAATCCACTTTAAGGGAGCATGGTCGGTGACCAGCTTAAATGACCTCCCCAACAAGTAATACTTCAGGGAGTCTAAGGCCCATTTAATAGTGAGACACTCCTTCTTGACAATGGCATAGTTTTTTTCATGCTTGTTCAGTTTTCGGCTCAAGTATACAACCGGGTGCTCCTCACCATCTCTGTTCTGGGATAGTACAGCCCCTAGGCCCACCTCAGAGGCGTTTGTCTGTACCACAAACCCCTTTGTGAAGTCCAGGGTCACCAGCACCGGTAGTACACAAGGGGCCTGCTTTAATTTCTAAAACGCATCCTCTGCTTCAGGATTCCATTTGACCATGACTTACCCTCTACCCTTCGTTATGTCTGTCAGAGGAGCGGCAATGGTGGCAAAGTCGGGTATAAACCATCTGTAATACCCCGTAATGCCAAGGAAGGCCCAAACTTGTTTCTCGTTTACCAGTTGGGGCCATTTTTGAATTGCCTCAATCGTATTGGTCTGAGGCTTGACCAGTACCCAAGGTATTTGGCCTCCTACAGGCCTATGGCACATTTTTTGGGGTTGGCCGTGAGACCTGCTTCCCTAACGGAATCTACCACTGCTTGTACTCGAGGCAGGTACGATTCCCAATCTGGGCTGTGGATGACCACATCATCCAAATAAGCGGCTGCATACGGGCGATGTGGTCTCAAAAGTTTTGTCCATCATTCACTGGAACGATGCAGGGGCCCCATGCAGACCAAAAGGCATCCGGTTGTACTGAAACGAGCCCTCAGGAGGGGAAAAGGCAGTCTTCTCCTTGGCCGATTCAGTTTGCCAATAGCCTTTCGCTAGGTCTAGGGTTGTTATGTAGCGAGCCTGTCCCAACCTGTCCACAAGTTCATTGACCTGAGGCATCGGGTATGCAGCGAACTTGGACACATTGTTGAGTTTCCTAAAGTTGTTACAAAACCTGATAGTGCCATCAGGTTTTGGGACCAGCACTATGGGGCTCGACCAATCACTGTGGAACTCTTCTATCAGGTCCAACTCTACCATATTTTTGATTTCCTTCACGGCTGCCTCTCGCCTGGCCTCTGGGATTCTAAATGACTTTACATTTATGCAAACCCCAGGTTCCGTCACTGTATCATGCTGCATCACTTTGGTCAGTCTGGGTAAGGGGGAGAAAAAGTCTCTATTTTTGTAGACAAACATCCTAACGTCACTTTGTTGTGCCACGGACAGGGAATCCATTATGGAGACGTCAGGTGTCACTGGTACCCGGTCTATTGGAGGCGGGGATGTAGCCAGTAAAGTCTCTCTGTCCTTCCAGGGCTTTAGTAGATTCACATGATAAATTTGTTGTGGTTTCCTTTTCCCTGGCTGGTAGACTTTGAAGTTTACCTCCCCTATCCTTTCAACAACCTCAAAGGGACCCTGCCACTTGGCTAGGAACTTACTTTCCGCCATGGGAACCAATACCAACACTCTGTCCCCGGGGCTGAAAGTACAGACCCTGACACCCCGAACATAGACCCTCCTCTGGGCCTCCTGGGCTCGCTCCATATGTTCTCGTACCAGGGGCAGGACAGCTGCAATTCGATCATGCATGAAGGAGACATGCTCTATGATGCTTCTATATGGGGTGGCCTCTCCTTTCCATGTTTCTTTGGTGACATCTAGCAGCCCACTGGGATGTCTACCATACAAGAGCTCAAAGGGGGATGCCTGCGGAAGAGGTACGGAGATGGGAGATTTTGTATAACTTACATTTACACTTACGTTCCTTGGTAACTCTGATCGGTTAAGATGCCTTTTGGGATTCCCACTCGACTAAACACCTGGACTAACTCCTTGGCGATAGCCTTAGCGGGGGTGTTGCGCAAGGGTATGGCCTCAGGATAGCGTGTCGCATAGTCCAGGATTACCAAAATATGCTGGTGACCCCGGGCATGCTTCACTACCGGCCCCACCAGGTCCATGCCAATACTCTAAAAAGGGACCTCGATTATTGGTAGAGGGACAAGGGGACTGCGAAAATGGGGCAACGGTGCCGACATTTGGAACTCGGGGCATGATTCACAGTACTCCCTGACATCTGCATACAACCTGGGCCAGAAAAGTCTCTGGGTGATTCTCTCCCTGGTCTTTTTGATACCGAGATTTCCCCCATTACATGACTATGGGCCAGGTCTAGGACCACGCTAGGGACGGGTTTGGGAACCAGTAGCTGTTCTGCCTCGTCTTCTCTGTGTTTTATCACCTGATACAGTAAATTGTTTTCAAGGGCCATGTAGGGGAAAGACACCCCCCCAGTTAGGATCCACCAGTTCCCCATCCACCATCTTAACGTTTTCTCTGGCTCTTATGAGGGTTACATCTTTCAGTTGGTCGGTACAGAAATCCTCTATCCTGACCTCTAAGTCGGGTACCACATTCTGGCTACTCTCATTGTCAGGGTCAGAGATGTTCTCCTGTTCGCTACACTCAGGCTGGGAGCTAGCTTCCAGGCCCTCCGGCTCCCCAGCCATGACAGGGAAATGAAGAAAGTTTCTAGCTTCCTCGATCCCCCCCCCAACAGCGTCTCCTCCCCTTTGGCAAAAAGGGTCTGGTAAAAGTTCCTGTGCTTCCCCAGCAGGGGGAGCTCTATCTACCAGCCTCTTTTTGCTCTCCCATAAACTCCAAAAATGAGGAAAGTCTCTCCCCACTAAAGCTTCATGAAGCAGTGAAGGCACCACCCCCACTGAATGTGTCACACTGCCCCAAGGGGTATCAACCTCAACCACCGCTGTCTGGTAGTCTCGAGTGTCCCCATGGATGCAAATGACCCCGATAGTACTGGGGTGTAGTTTTGTGGGGTTTACACAATCATTTCTGACTAGGGTCACCACACTACCAGAGTCTAGCAGGGCTGTGAGTGGCTTTCCATCCACTGAAATAACACACATCTGTTTTTCTCTTTCGATAGATTTTTATTGAATTTTTCAGAAACAAAAAATGCATAATGCAATTCCAATACATGTATCAGTATCACATAAGAACATCAGTAATATCAAAAACGATCAACAAGTAATGTGTTATATTATATGCACACTGAATTTTGGGTTCCTAGCACCAAGTGACACCGGAGATCTAGAGTTTTCGGGGGCCTGACTTCCACTTCCGCCGACGCGACCGGATGTGACGGTCGGACGAGGCGTTCGGATGTGAGCTGCGGAAGGTTTGAGATCAGCCTGAGTCTCCGACAAGTATCCTGAATAGACCCTGTTACCAAGACCCTAAGTCCGCGAAAACGAACGCTTGGTGGTGCCCGAGTCTCCTACGGAACCTTGATCGGCCTCTGCTATCGAGACCTTAATTTCGTGAAACACGTGAAAACGATCGCTTGGCGCGATGAGCAATAGTAAGCAGTCGGCGGCCGACCGTCTTAAAGAATTTGCTCGAACAGATAAGCAAGACAGCGGTCGTAGCCCCCCACAGACACGGAGTGGTGGACCATCAGCGCTGGAAATCCAGAAGCTTAATACGACCCAGCCGCAGTCCGGGAAAGCAGCAGAGAAACAGGAGAAATATTCCAAATTGACCCTGGAACAGATGAATTCCCAGATAATGGAGGCCATCCACTCGAGTAATACAGCACTAACAGGTAAAATGGATGAGATTATAAATGATATAGGACTGATCAGGCATGATATGCAGAGTATAAGAGAGAGAATGACGGAAGTGGAAAATAGGACTGCTTTATTGGAAGATATTGTTACCCCTATGTCTAAAAAGATAGTCACGATTGAAAAACAGATTACCCTGTGGCATCAAAAATCTGATGATTTTGAGAACCGTATGCGCCGCAATAATTTAAGAATAGTTGGTTTACCAGAGAAGGCAGAAGGGTTTAATCCCGGTGACTTTATAGAAAAATGGCTGAAAAATGTGTTCCCAGATATGGAAGTATCAGCAGCATATGCAGTGGAGAGAGCGCATAGGGTCCCGGCAGCAACACCTAAACCAGGGTTCCCCCCTAGACCCCTGTTGGCACGACTATTAAATTGCAGAGATAGAGACACAATTCTGCGAAAAGCAAGACAGAAAGGGGAGATTCGCTATGAAAACAGCAAAATATCAATATTTCCAGACTTCTCTCTGGAGCTGCAAAAACAACGGGCAACATTTTATGAAATAAAACGAAAAATGAGAGAGGCAGGAATTGAATATTCTATGGCATACCCAGCCCGATTGAGAGTGGAGGAAGGGGGAAAGACTTTGTTCTTCAGTACACCTGAACAAGCTAAAGACTGGCTGGAAACAACTAGGCCTATGCCTCAATAGGAGAAACAGAGAAGTCCTGAAAGGATAAGAGACACCAAGAAGATTGGAACTTTGGGGGGGGGGGGGGCGGAGGAGGGGGGATGAGAGGGACACTCTCCCTACTTTATATCTGTTTTTTTTTATGTCCCCCTTTTTTTTTTTTCTCTTGGGGTTAAAGGAAGAAGTTTTAATAGTTTATAAGTTTGGTTTTTTTTTCTTTCTTTCTTGGTGTGTTTTTGTTTTTTTTTTTTTTTTTTTTTTTTTTTTTCTTTGCCCTTCGCCCTTTCTGTCTTTTGTTTCTCTCCCCCTTCCCCCTTCCCTTCTCTTCTTTTTCCTTTTTTTTTTTTTTTTTTTTTTTTTTTTTTTTTGTTTTGAGGGGAAAAATGGGAAAAGGTAAAATATAAATGTTTATTTGTGGGTTTTTTTTCTATAAGGGAGCGGGAGGGATAGGGAGGAGGGGGGGTAAAGTTGAGGGTGTGTATAAATAGGGAAATAGGGAAATGGAGCTAAAATCACAGAGAAACACATTGAAATAAAGCGCATGCCACAAGGGGAAGAGAGGGAAGAGTGAGAGGAAATCTCTCTTGACCCCCCTTTTTTTTTTTTTTTTTTTTCTCTTCACATACAATAATAAGGGAAGGTTAGGCTAAGGTAAAGAGACACATTATAAACACTATAAATACAAACAAATGGGGAAAGGGGGAGGGATGGGGAGTGAATGCGCACAAGGAGGGAGGGAGGAGGGGAGGGGGGAGGGAGGGAGGTGTGGAAGGGGAGAGAGCAAGGAAAACATATAATTTTTTTTTTTTCTTTTTTTTTTTTTTTCTTTCTCCCTTTTCTATTTAAAAATGTTTCTCCTTTTTTAAAGGAGGGAGAGGGTGAAAGGAGGGGACGCATTCTCCTCCCCCCACCTAGACGACCCCCCCTCGCCCTTTAAATCACCGATTAAGCGGAAAAAGGGCAGGAGCAGACAGGCTGAAATTGAAATAAATTACCTATATAAGAGCAAAAATGCAATATGTTGGTAATGCCCTAAAAATGTTAAGGATGAATGAAATGGAATGGATGAATGAGAGGAGTGAGGTAGAAAAGAGAATGGTCACGGAAAGGAAAAAGGGACATAGGATTTATTTAAGGATGGGCCCGGTGCTCGATGCGAACCCACGTTCGCATCGAGCACCGGGCGTTCGCTCGCTCGGCGAGCCCAGAACTATTTTGGCCGCTCGCATCACGTTCGTGTGATGCGAGCGGCCCCGCAATGCATTGCGGCCGGCGCGGCCGACGCAGTGCATTGCTGGCTGATGATTGGCCAAGCATGCACTGTGACCCCGCATGCTTGGCCAATCACAGCCCCGGAAACTCGAAGAGCCATAATTGGCTACAGGCAGGACGCCTGTAGCCAATTACAGCTCAGGGGCTGTAGTACACGCCCCCCCCTATAAAACGCCGCCACGCCGTCTGCGCCGGTCACATGCTGTTCCGGCGCAGATTGAGCAGGCTGTTTCTGTGACACTCTGCTGCATTTAGATAGTTAGAGAGATTCACTTACAGAGATTGAGTTAGATAGATTCAGTTACAAAGATTGATTGACAAAGAGGGGCTTGTAGTGTGCTCGTGGCAGGCAGGCAGAGCTCCTATATTTTGTTACCAGAAGCACCTATAGGACTTGTAGTGTGTTCGTGGCAGGCAGGCAGAGCTCCTATATTTTGTTACCAGAAGCACCTATAGGACTTGTAGTGTGTTCGTGGCAGGCAGGCAGAGCTCCTATATTTTGTTACCAGAAGCACCTATAGGACTTGTAGTGTGTTCGTGGCAGGCAGGCAGAGCTCCTATATTTTGTTACCAGAAGCACCTATAGGACTTGTAGTGTGTTAGTGGCAGGCAGGCAGAGCTCCTATATTTTGTTACCAGAAGCACCTATAGGACTTGTAGTGTGTTCGTGGCAGGCAGGCAGAGCTCCTATATTTTGTTACCAGAAGCACCTATAGGACTTGTAGTGTGTTAGTGGCAGGCAGGCAGAGCTCCTATATTTTGTTACCAGAAGCACCTATAGGACTTGTAGTGTGTTAGTGGCAGGCAGGCAGAGCTCCTATATTTTGTTCCCAGAGGCACCTATAGGACTTGAAGTGTGTTAGTCCCATTACACACACAGAGCTATATTTTCTTCCCAGAAGCACCTATAGGACTTGAAGTGTGTTAGTCCCATCACACACACAGAGCTATATTTTCTTCCCAGAAGCACCTATAGGACTTGAAGTGTGTTAGTCCCATTACACACACAGAGCTATATTTTGTTCCCAGAAGCACCTATAGGACTTGAAGTGTGTTAGTCCCATCACACACACAGAGCTATATTTTGTTCCCAGAAGCACCTATAGGACTTGAAGTGTGTTAGTCCCATTACACACACAGAGCTATATTTTCTTCCCAGAAGCACCTATAGGACTTGAAGTGTGTTAGTCCCATCACACACACAGAGCTATATTTTGTTCCCAGAAGCACCTATAGGACTTGAAGTGTGTTAGTCCCATTACACACACAGAGCTATATTTTCTTCCCAGAAGCACCTATAGGACTTGAAGTGTGTTAGTCCCATCACACACACAGAGCTATATTTTCTTCCCAGAAGCACCTATAGGACTTGAAGTGTGTTAGTCCCATACACACACAGAGCTATATTTTGTTCCCAGAAGCACCTATAGGACTTGAAGTGTGTTAGTCCCATTACACACACAGAGCTATATTTTGTTCCCAGAAGCACCTATAGGACTTGAAGTGTGTTAGTCCCATCACACACACAGAGCTATATTTTCTTCCCAGAAGCACCTATAGGACTTGAAGTGTGTTAGTCCCATCACACACACAGAGCTATATTTTGTTCCCAGAAGCACCTATAGGACTTGAAGTGTGTTAGTCCCATTACACACACAGAGCTATATTTTCTTCCCAGAAGCACCTATAGGACTTGAAGTGTGTTAGTCCCATCACACACACACAGAGCTATATTTTGTTCCCAGAAGCACCTATAGGACTTGAAGTGTGTTAGTCCCATTACACACACACAGAGCTATATTTTGTTCCCAGAAGCACCTATAGGACTTGAAGTGTGTTAGTCCCATCACACACACAGAGCTATATTTTCTTCCCAGAAGCACCTATAGGACTTGAAGTGTGTTAGTCCCATTACACACACAGAGCTATATTTTCTTCCCAGAAGCACCTATAGGACTTGAAGTGTGTTAGTCCCATCACACACACAGAGCTATATTTTCTTCCCAGAAGCACCTATAGGACTTGAAGTGTGTTAGTCCCATTACACACACAGAGCTATATTTTGTTCCCAGAAGCACCTATAGGACTTGAAGTGTGTTAGTCCCATCCAGCACAAGCACCTATAGGACTTATATTTTCTTCCCAGAAGCACCTATAGGACTTGAAGTGTGTTAGTCCCATTACACACACAGAGCTATATTTTCTTCCCAGAAGCACCTATAGGACTTGAAGTGTGTTAGTCCCATTACACACACAGAGCTATATTTTTGTTCCCAGAAGCACCTATAGGACTTGAAGTGTGTTAGTCCCATCACACACACAGAGCACCTATATTTTGTTCCCAGAAGCACCTATAGGACTTGAAGTGTGTTAGTCCCATCACACACACAGAGCTATATTTTGTTCCCAGAAGCACCTATAGGACTTGAAGTGTGTTAGTCCCATCACACACACAGAGCTATATTTTGTTCCCAGAAGCACCTATAGGACTTGAAGTGTGTTAGTCCCATCACACACACAGAGCTATATTTTGTTCCCAGAAGCACCTATAGGACTTGAAGTGTGTTAGTCCCATCACACACACACACAGAGCTATATTTTCTTCCCAGAAGCACCTATAGGACTTGAAGTGTGTTAGTCCCATCACACACACAGAGCTATATTTTGTTCCCAGAAGCACCTATAGGACTTGAAGTGTGTTAGTCCCATCACACACACACAGAGCTATATTTTCTTCCCAGAAGCACCTATAGGACTTGAAGTGTGTTAGTCCCATTACACACACAGAGCTATATTTTCTTCCCAGAAGCACCTATAGGACTTGAAGTGTGTTAGTCCCATTACACACACAGAGCTATATTTTTTTTCCCAGAAGCACCTATAGGACTTGAAGTGTGTTAGTCCCATCACACACACAGAGCTATATTTTGTTCCCAGAAGCACCTATAGGACTTGAAGTGTGTTAGTCCCATCACACACACAGAGCTATATTTTGTTCCCAGAAGCACCTATAGGACTTGAAGTGTGTTAGTCCCATTACACACACAGAGCTATATTTTGTTCCCAGAAGCACCTATAGGACTTGAAGTGTGTTAGTCCCATCACACACACAGAGCTATATTTTCTTCCCAGAAGCACCTATAGGACTTGAAGTGTGTTAGTCCCATCACACACACAGAGCTATATTTTGTTCCCAGAAGCACCTATAGGACTTGAAGTGTGTTAGTCCCATTACACACACAGAGCTATATTTTCTTCCCAGAAGCACCTATAGGACTTGAAGTGTGTTAGTCCCATCACACACACAGAGCTATATTTTCTTCCCAGAAGCACCTATAGGACTTGAAGTGTGTTAGTCCCATCACACACACAGAGCTATATTTTGTTCCCAGAAGCACCTATAGGACTTGAAGTGTGTTAGTCCCATCACACACACAGAGCTATATTTTCTTCCCAGAAGCACCTATAGGACTTGAAGTGTGTTAGTCCCATCACACACACAGAGCTATATTTTCTTCCCAGAAGCACCTATAGGACTTGAAGTGTGTTAGTCCCATTACACACACAGAGCTCCTATATATTCTTCCCAGAAGCACCCACAGGACTTCTAGTGTGTTAGTCCCATCACACAGAGCTCCTCTATTTTCTTTGCAGAAGCACCCATAGGACTTCTAGTGTGTTAGTGGCATCACACAGAGCTCCTCTATATTTTCTTCCCAGAAGCACCACAGGACTTCTAGTGTGTTAGTGGCATCACACACAGCTCCTCTATTTTCTTTGCAGAAGCACCCACAGGACTTCTAGTGTGTTAGTGGCATCACACAGAGCTCCTCTATATTTTCTTTGCAGAAGCACCCACAGGACTTCTAGTGTGTTAGTGGCATCACACAGAGCTCCTCTATTTTCTTTGCAGAAGCACCCATAGGACTTCTAGTGTGTTAGTGGCATCACACAGAGCTCCTCTATTTTCTTCTCAGCAGAAGCACCCACAGGACTTCTAGTGTGTTAGTGGCATCACACAGAGCTCCTATATTTTCTTCTCAGAAGCACCCACAGGACTTCTAGTGTGTTAGTGGCATCACACAGAGCTCCTCTATTTTTTTTGCAGAAGCACCCACAGGACTTCTAGTGTGTTAGTGGCATCACACAGAGCTCCTCTATTTTCTTTGCAGAAGCACCCACAGGACTTCTAGTGTGTTAGTGGCATCACACAGAGCTCCTCTATTTTCTTTGCAGAAGCACCCATAGGACTTCTAGTGTGTTAGTGGCATCACACAGAGCTCCTATATTTTCTTTCAGCAGCACCCACAGGACTTCTAGTGTGTTAGTGGCATCACACAGAGCTCCTCTATATTTTCTTTGCAGAAGCACCCACAGGACTTCTAGTGTGTTAGTGGCATCACACAGAGCTCCTCTATTTTCTTTGCATAAGCACCCACAGGACTTCTAGTGTGTTAGTGGCATCACACAGAGCTCCTCTATTTTCTTTGCAGAAGCACCCATAGGACTTCTAGTGTGTTAGTGGCATCACACAGAGCTCCTATTTTCTTCTCAGCAGCACCCACAGGACTTCTAGTGTGTTAGTGGCATCACACAGAGCTCCTCTATTTTCTTTGCCTAAGCACCCACAGGACTTCTAGTGTGTTAGTGGCATCACACAGAGCTCCTCTATTTTCTTTGCATAAGCACCCCAGGACTTCTAGTGTGTGTTAGTGGCATCACACAGAGCTCCTCTATTTTCTTTGCAGAAGCACCCACAGGACTTCTAGTGTGTTAGTGGCATCACACAGAGCTCCTCTATTTTCTTTGCAGAAGCACCCACAGGACTTCTAGTGTGTTAGTGGCATCACACAGAGCTCCTCTATTTTCTTTGCAGAAGCACCCACAGGACTTCTAGTGTGTTAGTGGCATCACACAGAGCTCCTCTATTTTCTTTGCAGAAGCACCCATAGGACTTCTAGTGTGTTAGTGGCATCACACAGAGCTCCTATATTTTCTTCTCAGCAGCACCCACAGGACTACCGACTACAATGGCTGGAAGACCGCCAAGGGGAGGCAGAGCGTGCAGAGCCAAGAACACAGGGCAGGCAGGCTCTGTTTCTAGTGGACGTGGCCGTGGACGTGGACGTGGTCGTGCATCGTCATCAGCACGTGGCCATGGGACACGCGCGTCTTTGTTTTCGGCAGCTGGACATGTGGAGCCGCATCATGCTGAAGGCTTGGTAGAATGGATGACCAAGCCCTCCTCATCCTCCTCATCCTCTCTCACCCAGGCTCAGGGTACTGACAGAGCATCATCAGCCACCCCTTCCCTAGACCCACCATGTCCTCCTGAGGAGTCCCCCGAACTCTTTGAGCACAGTGTTGGGTACATGCTCCAGGAGGATGCCCAACGATTCGAAGGCTCGGATGACGATACCCAGCTTGAGGAATCTGGCAGTACAGTTCCACCAGCTGCAGCTTACTGCCAGGTTTGCTCTAGTGGTGAAGAGGGAGGGGATGATGAGGTCACTGACTCCACGTGGGTGCCTCAAGGGAGAGAGGATGAGGGAGGAGGACGAGGAGGAGGAGGATGCGGCGTCACATGTCCAACGAGGCAGGATGCCCCCTGGAGGCCAGGTAGAGGCCAGCACAGCAACTGTACAACACCGCAGAGCTCCGCTGTGCAGGGCGCTGCCTCTGCACGTTATCAGAAAAGTTCTTTGGTGTGGGCCTTTTTTGAGACGAGTGCAGCAGATCGCACCACTGCTATTTGCAATATTTGTCTCAAGCGTATCTCGCGTGGCCAAAACATCAGCCGCTTGGGCACGACAAGCATGACCAGACATATGGCGACCTGCCATGCAGCTCGTTGGCAGGCACACATAAAAGACCCACACCAAAGAACTAAGCGGACCTCTCCTTGCTCCTCCTCAGCTGGGATCTCCATCCCCACTACACCTTCAGTCCTCTCTGAAAGCTGCTCTGAGAGGACTGAAGGTGTAGAATTCGGTGTGTCACAACCAAGTACTTGCAGTACACCGACGTCCGAATGCAGCAGGCAAATTTCCCTGCCCCAGCTGCTGGACCGTAGAAAGAAGTACACTCCCAGCCATCCACATGCCCAGCGGTTGAATGCTAGCCTTGCTAAATTGCTAGCACTTCAACTGCTGCCTTTTCAGTTGGTAGACTCGGCCCCCTTCCGTGAGTTTGTTCTATGTGCGGTTCCTCAGTGGCAGGGTCCCAAACGCCACTTTTTTCTCGCGGAAGGCGATTCCGTCTCTCTACCGGCATGTGGAGGGCAATGTCCATGCCTCGCTGGACAGGGCGGTCAGCGGTAAGGTGCATATTACCGCTGACTCATGGTCCAGCAGGCATGGACAGGGACGGTACCTTTCTTTCACGGCCCATTGGGTCACTCTATTGGCAGCTGGGAGGGATGCAGGACAAGGTGCAGTAGTGTTGGAGGTTGTTCCGCCACCACGCCTCCAAAACGCGACTACTGCTACTGGTTGTGACACACCTCTCTCCTCCACCCCCTCCTCTTCTTCTTCCTCCAGTGCTCTGTCCTTGGAACCAGCGGTGCTCCGTAGGCGTACAAGGGGCTACGCAAGTACGCAGGCAAAAAGATGCCATGCCGTGCTTGCGCTGGTGTGTTTGGGGGACAGGAGCCACACTGGGCCAGAGGTTCTGGCAGCTCTGCAGGGGCAGGCCGAGAGGTGGTTGACGCCACGTCAGCTTAAGCCAGGAATGGTCGTTTCTGACAATGGCACCAACCTCCTCTCCGCCCTGCGACAGGGGCAGCTCACCCATGTGCCCTGCATGGCTCACGTCCTCAACCTGGTGGTGCAGCGGTTCTTGGGCAGGTTCCCAGGCTTACAGGATGTCCTGAGGCAGGCCAGGAAAGTCTGTGTGCATTTCCGCCGATCTTATAATGCCAGTGCTCGGCTGACTGAGCTGCAAAAGGAGCTGAACCTGCCCAAGAACCGCCTAATATCTGACATGCCCACCAGGTGGAACTCAACGTTGGCCATGCTGCAGCGACTGCACACGCAGCAGAGGGCCATCAATGAGTACCTTTGCGACTACGGCACCAGGACAGGGTCAGGGGAGCTTGGTTTTTTTTCCCCACGTCAGTGGAGCATGATCAGGGATGCATGCACTGTCCTCTCACCATTTGAGGAGGCCACGAGGATGGTGAGCAGTGACAGTGCATGCATCAGTGACACTGTCCCTCTTGTCCACCTGTTGGAGCATACGCTGCGTGGGATAATGGACAGGGCACTTGAGGCAGAACAGAGGCAGGAAGAGGAGGACTTCCTTGCCTCTCAAGGCCCCCTTTATCCGGACAGTGTTCCTTCTGTCCCACCCATCACACAGGAAGAGGATGAGGAGGAGGAGGAGGAGGAGGAGGAGGAGGATTGTGTGAGCATGGAGGTGGAGCCTGGCACTCAGCATCAGCAGCAGCAGTCTTTTAGGGATGATGTACAGTCCCAACAAGCCAGTGGACTTGTACGTGGCTGGGAGGAGGTGGCTGGCGATCATGTCATCCTCAGTGACCCAGAAGACTCCGGACCGAATGCCTCAGCTAACCTACGCTGCATGGCCTCCCTGATCCTGCAAAGCCTGCGGAAGGATCCTCGTGTTCTTCGGATCAAGGAGAGGGACCATTACTGGCTGGCCACTCTCCTTGATCCGCGGTACAAGGGTAAGGTTGCGGACCTTATCTTGCCGTCGCAGAGGGAGCAGAGGATGAGACATCTCAGGGAGGCCTTGCAGAAAGGTCTGTGCAACGCGTTCCCAGAAACTGGGAGGCTACAAACTCCTGGTCCTGGGCGACGAGTTGCTGAGGCTTCGGTCAGTGGCAGAAGGAGCGGTGGGGAAGGTGGACGTCTGACCGATGCGTTCAGACAATTTTTTAGTCCGCAGCCCCAAGGTATGATCGGTTCCAGCAACCATCGCCAGCGTCTGATATACATGGTGCAGGAATACCTTGGGGCAAGGTCAGACTTGGACACCTTTCCCACCGAAAATCCTCTGGCTTACTGGGTCCTGAGGATGGATCACTGGCCAGAGCTTGCACAGTATGCAATTGAGCTACTGGCCTGTCCTGCCTCCAGCGTTCTTTCCGAACGCACATTCAGTGCTGCTGGAGGATTTGTGACTGATCATAGGGTGCGCCTGTCCACCGCCTCGGTTGATCGACTGACATTCATCAAAATGAATCAGTCTTGGATCACCACCAGCTACCAGGCACCTGAGGCGGATATAACCGAATAATTTTTAATGTCACATCCCTTCAAGACTGCCTATGCTGATGCTGAGTGACTGTCCTCTTATGTTCACTGACTATCCTCTTCCTCCTCCTCAATGATCCATGCCACCACACCAGTGCCTAAGGCACAATTTTTCAGCCCCTGTTTAACAGGGGCGTGTACTTACAATTTTTAAAAAAAATGCTTCGCAACACGTGTGACTGCTGTGCTCCAAGTACAGTCTCTGTGAGGGCCGTGTTGCAGTGTTGTGGCACCAGCACCAGTGCCTAAGGCACAATTTTTCAGCCCCTGTTTAACAGGGGCGTGTACTTACAATTTTTTAAAAAAAATGCTTCGCAACACGTGTGACTGCTGTGCTCCAAGTACAGTCTCTGTGAGGGCCGTGTTGCAGTGTTGTGGCACCAGCACCAGTGCCTAAGGCACAATTTTTCAGCCCCTGTTTAACAGGGGCGTGTACTTACAATTTTTTAAAAAAAAATGCTTCGCAACACGTGTGACTGCTGTGCTCCAAGTACAGTATCTGTGAGGGCCGGGTTGCAGTGTTGTGGCACCAGCACCAGTGCCTAAGGCACAATTTTTCAGCCCCTGTTTAACAGGGGCGTGTACTTACAATTTTTTTAAAAAAATGCTTCGCAAACACGTGTGACTGCTGTGCTCCAAGTACAGTATCTGTGAGGGCCGGGTTGCAGTGTTGTGCACCAGCACCAGTGCCTTAGGCACAATTTTTCAGCCCCTGTTTAACAGGGGCGTGTACTTACAATTTTTTAAAAAAATGCTTCGCAACACGTGTGACTGCTGTGCTCCAAGTACAGTCTCTGTGAGGGGTTGCAGTGTTGTGGCACCAGCACCAGTGCCTAAGGCACAATTTTTCAGCCCCTGTTTAACAGGGGCGGTAATTACAAATCTTGATCTAATAGTTCACAGCAGGGCCCATTCCTGCGCCCACCAAGAGTAACTATGAGGGCCTGCAGTCTTGTGGCAACACCGTCCACCACCACCGCCAAAGGCCCAATTTTTCTGCCCTGTTCATCAGGTGCTTGCAATTACAAATCTTGATCTAATAACTCACAGCAGGGCCCATTCCTGCGCCCACCAAGAGTAACTATGAGGGCCTACAGTCTTGTGGCAACACCGTCCACCACCACCGCCAAAGGCCCAATTTTTCTGCCCTGTTCATCAGGTGCTTGCAATTACAAATCTTGATCTAATAACTCACAGCAGGGCCCATTCCTGCGCCCACCAAGAGTAACTATGAGGGCCTACAGTCTTGTGGCAACACCGTCCACCACCACCGCCAAAGGCCCAATTTTTCTGCCCTGTTCATCAGGTGCTTGCAATTACAAATCTTGATCTAATAACTCACAGCAGGGCCCATTCCTGCGCCCACCAAGAGTAACTGTGAGAGCTTACAGTCTTGTGGCAAAACCGTCCACCACCACCACCCCCAAATTTTCTGCCCTGTTCAACAGGTGCATGCAATTACAAATCTTGATCTATTAACTCACAGCAGGGCCCATTCCTGTGCCCACCAGTCTTGTGGCTACACCAACATCTAATAGGGCAAATTTCTGCAGAGTATATACGCCAGGCCCCTACTTTCAAACATCCAACTTACAAACGACTCCTACTTGCAAATGGAAAGAGAAAACAGGAAGTGAGAGGAAATCTACCCCTAGGAAGGGAAATTCTATCCTGTTAGATTTAATTTGGGAAAAAGGTATCTCCTCTCTACTGATACTTTATCACCAATCCTTGTTTCAATTAAAACCCCACTTTTCCAAAAACATTTGTCATTGGGACGGAAAGTGAGGTGACATGTTCTGAACAGATGTGCAAAGACAGCAAATGTTACAGGGGTGATAACCCCTCCCTATGTTCTCCAAAAAGCTTAAAAATAGATTTTTTTGGGATGGAGCTACACTTCATAATGTACCTGTTCAGATTCTACTTAAGATCAAACCTAAAGCCGCAAGTGGTTTTAAATGGCTTCTTTTTTTCCTTTACAAATGTCATTTTGTGCAAGGACAGTTCTAAACACGGGAAACACATGCCACTTCACAGGCATACTTTGGACACCCCCCAGGTACCATATTTAAAGGAAAATGTCACTTTTTTTTTTTCACTTTATGCATCATTAAAATGACTGCTCCCGAAAAAACGTTAGTTTTTAAAAGTTCTTTTTGCATTGATATATGTCCCCTGGGGCAGGACCCGGGTCCCCAAACCTGTTTTTGACATTAACATGCATATTGGCCGTTGTAATTAGCACTTTTGATTTCGAACGTTCGCGTCCATTATAACGTATAGGGTTCGAAAATTCGCGCGAACTTTCGGTCCGTTCGAAGGTTCTGGTTCGAACCGAACCCGGGGGTGTTCGGCTCATGTCTAGAATAGATATGGTAATGGGGAACGAAAAGATCCTGCCAATGGTTCGGTCTGTGGCGTACATGACAAGAGGGGTGTCTGACCATTCTGGATTAACCTTTGAGCTAAAAATAGGCCCAAAAAGAATAAGACCGGGGTATAGGATACAGGCTCAATGTTAACCCAGATAGGATTAAATGATAGAATTCCAGAGCAAATAGGAATGTTCCTAGAAGCACATGGCAATAGGAACATAGATGGAGTACTCTGGGATACATTTAAGGCATACTTGAGGGGGATAACAAGATCAACAATATCATACATTAAACGTACTAATAGGCAGGAAGAGGAGGAAATGGAACAATTATGCGCACAGGCAGAAAATAGGTTCATAGAGGACCCCTCAAACATAAACCAAATAAGATGGGCAGCCTCATCACGGCAATATAAGAACCAACTAATAATTAATGCTAAGCGTAAGAAACTCCAATATGCACAAAAAAAACTTTGAACAAGGACAACAATATAATAAGATGCTGAACTTTATGATAAAAAGACAAACACCATCACTAGCAATATCAGAGGTGAAAAATGAAAAAAGAGAGATGGTAAACACATTAGATGAGATACTTGAGACATTCCAAAAATACTATATTGACATGTATACTTCAACACTGACCTGCACTCGAGAAGATATAGAGGAATATCTGAAGGATCTGAACTTCCTTAAATTAACAGAGGAACAAAAAGAGGAGTTAGAGAGGGATATAGAGGAAGAGGAAGTACGAGAAGCTATCTTCTCTCTGGGAAAGGGTAAGTCCCCAGGACCAGATGGCATACCACTGGAAATGTACCAGCGATATGCAGAAATTATGGTACCAGTCATGACCAAAATGTATGGAGAGGCGTTCCAAAGGGGAGAAATGTCTGCTTCCATGTATGACGCCACAGTCATACTGATACCAAAACCAGACAAAGACAGAACTGAGTGTGGGTCGTATAGGCCAATATCATTATTAAATATAGATTATAAAGTATTGGCAAAAGTGCTTGCCAAAAGGCTCAATCAGGTAATTTTGTCTATAATAGCGGAGGACCAAACTGGATTCATGCCAGGGAAATCTACATCAATTAATATTAGAAGGACGCAATATATGACACAAATGAGAGAGTTTATTCCGGAAACAAGTGCCTTGACATCATTGGATACAGCCAAGGCATTTGATTCTATAGAATGGGAATTTCTGCAGACAGTCCTGGAAAGGAATGGATTTGGGGAAAAATTTAGGAAATGGGTGAGAATAATCTATAAACAACCATGCTCCAATTTGCTAATAAATGGTATATTATCTCCTACAATAAAACTATACAGAGGAACAAGACAGGGCTGCCCAATGTCACCGCAGTTGTTTGCCCTGGCAATCGAGGCATTGGCAAACAGATTCAGACAATCAGATAAATATAAAGGGATTAGAGTAGGAGAAAAAATTGAACACATAGGCTTATATGCGGACGATATTATATTATATATGGGAGATGCGCAAGCATCTCTGACGGAAGCAATGAGAATAATAGAAATATACGGGAGGTTCTCAGGGTTAAAAATAAACTGGCAAAAATCCGCACTGATGCCTTTGGGAACAGGTAATACAAGAAGAGCTCAGACCCCACTAAAAATAGTTGAAGTATTTAAATATTTAGGAGTAAATATTACGTTGAAACATGAAGATGAGATGGAAGCTAATATACTCCCACTAATAGAACATGTGAAGAAAAAATGTTTATGTGTAAATAAAAGCAGACGCATGGCTCAGAAAAGGCAGAGATGCTGACAGAGCTGAGAACGTAAGGAATGGTGATGTATGTTTACTGGGGAACCAGGGGAGACATGGATCAGACGGCTGCATTATACCATTATGGTGAAGGGGCGCGAATAGCACAGGTGAGATTGGTTATGTATAGCCAATCTTGCCATGTCACTACTTTTGCTGCTTCTTCCTCCCCGTTTCTGCTTGCCGTACAGACTGTACAGTTAACTGCAAGAGGCTGATACAACGTTAATTTCAAGTTCTCATACTAATAAATAATAAAATAAATAAATAAAAAAATTGGCGATTGGTTATTGATTACAGAGCTGAAAGTTGTGCCTTTTTTTATAGCTGCTTGCAGTTCAGCTTCATATGTATAACATGTGAAAAAAAAGGTGGCTTATATTTAAAGTCATGATAACACATCTTTAAAAGAAAGTAATTTTATAAGACTGTCAGTTAACAGTAATGTGTTTATTTTTTTGAAAAAAATCCCAGAGCTATTCATCTTGTAAAACTGCTTGTACAGTATCTCACAAAAGTGAGTACACCCCTCACATTTTTGTAAATATTTTATTATATCTTTTCATGTGACAACACAAGAAATTACATTTTGCTACAATTAACTCATGGGGGAATCACCTTTTCTGGGAAAAAAATTTCAGCGTGCAGGCAATTTCTTTAAAATTTGTCAGGTTGCCAGGTTTGTACAATAATGAAAACAAAAAAAATAAAAATAGTAAAAGCAAATCCTTGCCATCCAGAGTCTCAGGCCAGAGCTATCCTGTGCGCTCTTCCTGCTCATTTAAAGTCCACGCGAGCGTGGACTCAAGTGGACCACAAGATCCGGACCGGAACCAAGCCTGCCACAGAGGCTCAAAAAACCCAGGCCGGATTCCGATTCAGTCTCTTACAACAGTACGTATGCAAGGTGAAATATACTGATTATCCATTACCTCCCCTCGCATACTGTCACATATCCTTCCCCTCTTCTCAAGCCCCTGTGGCTGAGCAACTGTCCCAAGCATACAGGGCATGCGGGAGAGGGCATCCACATTGTTTTAGAGCTTGCCCGGCCTATGCTCTACTGCAGTGGTCATCAACCCTGTCCCCCCGGCCCACTAACCGGCCAGGTTTTATGTATTACCTTGGGGAGATGCAGACTAGAATACTGCAATCACTGAGCAGCAAATTATATCACCTGTGATGTATTTCAGTTATCTTGCAAACCTGGCCTGTTAGTGGTCCCTGAGGACAGGCTTGATGACCACTGCTCTACTGTTAACTTAAAGGGCTGTAAAGCCAGGAACCATCTTGTCACACGGCCATTTTTCTCCCTGTTGTCACAAATCCACTTTAAGGGAGCATGGTCGGTGACCAGCTTAAATGACCTCCCCAACAAGTAATACTTCAGGGAGTCTAAGGCCCATTTAATAGTGAGACACTCCTTCTTGACAATGGCATAGTTTTTTTCATGCTTGTTCAGTTTTCGGCTCAAGTATACAACCGGGTGCTCCTCACCATCTCTGTTCTGGGATAGTACAGCCCCTAGGCCCACCTCAGAGGCGTTTGTCTGTACCACAAACCCCTTTGTGAAGTCCAGGGTCACCAGCACCGGTAGTACACAAGGGGCCTGCTTTAATTTCTAAAACGCATCCTCTGCTTCAGGATTCCATTTGACCATGACTGACCCTCTACCCTTCGTTATGTCTGTCAGAGGAGCGGCAATGGTGGCAAAGTCGGGTATAAACCATCTGTAATACCCCGTAATGCCAAGGAAGGCCCAAACTTGTTTCTCGTTTACCAGTTGGGGCCATTTTTGAATTGCCTCAATCGTATTGGTCTGAGGCTTGACCAGTACCCAAGGTATTTGGCCTCCTACAGGCCTATGGCACATTTTTTGGGGTTGGCCGTGAGACCTGCTTCCCTAACGGAATCTACCACTGCTTGTACTCGAGGCAGGTGCGATTCCCAATCTGGGCTGTGGATGACCACATCATCCAAATAAGCGGCTGCATACGGGCGATGTGGTCTCAAAAGTTTTGTCCATCATTCACTGGAACGATGCAGGGGCCCCATGCAGACCAAAAGGCATCCGGTTGTACTGAAACGAGCCCTCAGGAGGGGAAAAGGCAGTCTTCTCCTTGGCCGATTCAGTTTGCCAATAGCCTTTCGCTAGGTCTAGGGTTGTTATGTAGCGAGCCTGTCCCAACCTGTCCACAAGTTCATTGACCTGAGGCATCGGGTATGCAGCGAACTTGGACACATTGTTGAGTTTCCTAAAGTTGTTACAAAACCTGATAGTGCCATCAGGTTTTGGGACCAGCACTATGGGGCTCGACCAATCACTGTGGAACTCTTCTATCAGGTCCAACTCTACCATATTTTTGATTTCCTTCACGGCTGCCTCTCGCCTGGCCTCTGGGATTCTAAATGACTTTACATTTATGCAAACCCCAGGTTCCGTCACTGTATCATGCTGCATCACTTTGGTCAGTCTGGGTAAGGGGGAGAAAAAGTCTCTATTTTTGTAGACAAACATCCTAACGTCACTTTGTTGTGCCACGGACAGGGAATCCATTATGGAGACGTCAGGTGTCACTGGTACCCGGTCTATTGGAGGCGGGGATGTAGCCAGTAAAGTCTCTCTGTCCTTCCAGGGCTTTAGTAGATTCACATGATAAATTTGTTGTGGTTTCCTTTTCCCTGGCTGGTAGACTTTGAAGTTTACCTCCCCTATCCTTTCAACAACCTCAAAGGGACCCTGCCACTTGGCTAGGAACTTACTTTCCGCCATGGGAACCAATACCAACACTCTGTCCCCGGGGCTGAAAGTACAGACCCTGACACCCCGAACATAGACCCTCCTCTGGGCCTCCTGGGCTCGCTCCATATGTTCTCGTACCAGGGGCAGGACAGCTGCAATTCGATCATGCATGAAGGAGACATGCTCTATGATGCTTCTATATGGGGTGGCCTCTCCTTTCCATGTTTCTTTGGTGACATCTAGCAGCCCACTGGGATGTCTACCATACAAGAGCTCAAAGGGGGATGCCTGCGGAAGAGGTACGGAGATGGGAGATTTTGTATAACTTACATTTACACTTACGTTCCTTGGTAACTCTGATCGGTTAAGATGCCTTTTGGGATTCCCACTCGACTAAACACCTGGACTAACTCCTTGGCGATAGCCTTAGCGGGGGTGTTGCGCAAGGGTATGGCCTCAGGATAGCGTGTCGCATAGTCCAGGATTACCAAAATATGCTGGTGACCCCGGGCATGCTTCACTACCGGCCCCACCAGGTCCATGCCAATACTCTAAAAAGGGACCTCGATTATTGGTAGAGGGACAAGGGGACTGCGAAAATGGGGCAACGGTGCCGACATTTGGAACTCGGGGCATGATTCACAGTACTCCCTGACATCTGCATACAACCTGGGCCAGAAAAGTCTCTGGGTGATTCTCTCCCTGGTCTTTTTGATACCGAGATTTCCCCCATTACATGACTATGGGCCAGGTCTAGGACCACGCTAGGGACGGGTTTGGGAACCAGTAGCTGTTCTGCCTCGTCTTCTCTGTGTTTTATCACCTGATACAGTAAATTGTTTTCAAGGGCCATGTAGGGGAAAGACACCCCCCCCAGTTAGGATCCACCAGTTCCCCATCCACCATCTTAACGTTTTCTCTGGCTCTTATGAGGGTGACATCTTTCAGTTGGTCGGTACAGAAATCCTCTATCCTGACCTCTAAGTCGGGTACCACATTCTGGCTACTCTCATTGTCAGGGTCAGAGATGTTCTCCTGTTCGCTACACTCAGGCTGGGAGCTAGCTTCCAGGTCCTCCGGCTCCCCAGCCATGACAGGGAAATGAAGAAAGTCTCTAGCTTCCTCGATCCCCCCCCCCAACAGCGTCTCCTCCCCTTTGGCAAAAAGTTCCTGTGCTTCCCCAGCAGGGGGAGCTCTATCTACCAGCCTCTTTTTGCTCTCCCATAAACTCCAAAAATGAGGAAAGTCTCTCCCCACTAAAGCTTCATGAAGCAGTGAAGGCACCACCCCCACTGAATGTGTCACACTGCCCCAAGGGGTATCAACCTCAACCACCGCTGTCTGGTAGTCTCGAGTGTCCCCATGGATGCAAATGACCCCGATAGTACTGGGGTGTAGTTTTGTGGGGTTTACACAATCATTTCTGACTAGGGTCAAGGGGCCTGACTTCCGCTTCCGCCGACGCGACCGGATGTGACGGTCGGACGAGGCGTTCGGATGTGAGCTGCGGAAGGTTTGAGATCAGCCTGAGTCTCCGACAAGTATCCTGAATAGACCCTGTTACCGAGACCCTAAGTCCGCGAAAACGAACGCTTGGTGGTGCCCGAGTCTCCTACGGAACCTTGATCGGCCTCTGCTATCGAGACCTTAATTTCGTGAAACACGTGAAAACGATCGCTTGGCGCGATGAGCAATAGTAAGCAGTCGGCGGCCGACCGTCTTAAAGAATTTGCTCGAACAGATAAGCAAGACGGCGGTCGTAGCCCCCCACAGACACGGAGTGGTGGACCATCAGCGCTGGAAATCCAGAAGCTTAATACGACCCAGCCGCAGTCCGGGAAAGCAGCAGAGAAACAGGAGAAATATTCCAAATTGACCCTGGAACAGATGAATTCCCAGATAATGGAGGCCATCCACTCGAGTAATACAGCACTAACAGGTAAAATGGATGAGATTATAAATGATATAGGACTGATCAGGCATGATATGCAGAGTATAAGAGAGAGAATGACGGAAGTGGAAAATAGGACTGCTTTATTGGAAGATATTGTTACCCCTATGTCTAAAAAGATAGTCACGATTGAAAAACAGATTACCCTGTGGCATCAAAAATCTGATGATTTTGAGAACCGTATGCGCCGCAATAATTTAAGAATAGTTGGTTTACCAGAGAAGGCAGAAGGGTTTAATCCCGGTGACTTTATAGAAAAATGGCTGAAAAATGTGTTCCCAGATATGGAAGTATCAGCAGCATATGCAGTGGAGAGAGCGCATAGGGTCCCGGCAGCAACACCTAAACCAGGGTTCCCCCCTAGACCCCTGTTGGCACGACTATTAAATTGCAGAGATAGAGACACAATTCTGCGAAAAGCAAGACAGAAAGGGGAGATTTGCTATGAAAACAGCAAAATATCAATATTTCCAGACTTCTCTCTGGAGCTGCAAAAACAACGGGCAACATTTTATGAAATAAAACGAAAAATGAGAGAGGCAGGAATTGAATATTCTATGGCATACCCAGCCCGATTGAGAGTGGAGGAAGGGGGAAAGACTTTGTTCTTCAGTACACCTGAACAAGCTAAAGACTGGCTGGAAACAACTAGGCCTATGCCTCAATAGGAGAAACAGAGAAGTCCTGAAAGGATAAGAGACACCAAGAAGATTGGAACTTTGGGGGGGGGGGGGGGGCGGAGGAGGGGGGATGAGAGGGACACTCTCCCTACTTTATATCTGTTTTTTTTTTTTTTTTTTTTATGTCCCCCTTTTTTTTTTTTTTTTTTTTCTCTTGGGGTTAAAGGAAGAAGTTTTAATAGTTTATAAGTTTGGTTTTTTTCTTTCTTTCTTGGTGTGTTTTGGGTTTTTTTTTTTTTTTTTTTTTTCTTTGCCCTTCGCCCTTTCTGTCTTTTCTTTCTCTCCCCCTTCCCCTTCCCTTCCTTTTTTTTTTTTTTTTTTTTTTTTTTTTTGAGGGGAAAAATGGGAAAAGGTAAAATATAAATGTTTATTTGTGGTTTTTTTTTTTTTTTTTATAAGGGAGCGGGAGGGATAGGGAGGAGGGGGGGAGTAAAGTTGAGGGTGATGGGGTGTGTATAAATAGGGAAATAGGGAAATGGAGCTAAAATCACAGAGAAACACATTGAAATAAAGCACATGCCACAAGGGGAAGAGAGGGAAGAGTGAGAGGAAATCTCTCTTGACCCCCCCTTTTTTTTTTTTTTTTTTTTCACATACAATAATAAGGGAAGGTTAGGCTAAGGTAAAGAGACACATTATAAACACTATAAATACAAACAAATGGGGAAAGGGGGAGGGATGGGGAGTGAATGCGCACAAGGGGGGAGGGAGGAGGGGGGGGGAGGGAGGGAGGTGTGGGAGGGGAGAGAGCAAGGAAAACATATTTTTTTAATTTTTTTTTTTCTTTTATTTTTTTTTTTTTTTTTTTTTTTTTTTTAAAAATTTTCTTTTTTTTTTGTTTCTCCTTTTTTAAAGGAGGGAGAGGGTGAAAGGAGGGGACGCATTCTCCTCCCCCCACCTAGACGGCCCCCCCCCCTCGCCCTTTATATCCCCGATTAAGCGGAAAAAGGGCAGGAGCAGACAGGCTGAAATTGAAATAAATTACCTATATAAGAGCAAAAATGCAATATGTTGGTAATGCCCTAAAAATGTTAAGGATGAATGAAATGGAATGGATGAATGAGAGGAGTGAGGTAGAAAAGAGAATGGTCACGGAAAGGAAAAAGGGACATAGGATTTATTTTTCCTCTTCTTTTATTTTTCGGGGGAACAATGGCTAAAATAAAATACATCAAATATGAGTAATCAGCACACATTTTTGTCATGGAATGTGAGAGGTATGGGAACGCAATTAAAACGAACACAGGTTTTCTCAGAAATTAACAAGGTGCAGGCAAAGATCATTTGTATCCAAGAAACACATATGACTAAAGAAAGATTGAAGTATCTAGAAAAACCTTGGATACAATGGTCAAGCCACTCATGTCATACTACATATTCAAGAGGGGTTTCTCTCTTGGTACATCGAGGGGTAACATGGGAGTGCATTAGAGAAAAAAGAGATCCTGATTGAAGATATGTCTTTGTCTTTGCGCTGGTGCAAGCACTGCCTGTTGTAATCATGGGGATTTATACCCCCCCCCCCCCCCCCCAGCTACAATGCGAGTACTGAAAGAGGCAGTGATATTTATGTCAGAATATCCAGAGGCATATGTCATATGTATGGGAGATTTCAATATGTGTTTAGACCCAAAACTAGATAGGTTCGGAAGAAATAATCATAAAGGAGGGGAAGGGCCGAAGGTGTTGGAGAAATTTATGAATGAAGTAGGATGGGCTGACTTGTGGAGGATCAGAAACCCTGGGACTCGGGCTTACTCATGGCATGCACCTGGGAGAGGGCGCATGTCTAGAATAGATATGGTAATGGGGAACGAAAAGATCCTGCCAATGGTTCGGTCTGTGGCGTACATGACAAGAGGGGTGTCTGACCATTCTGGATTAACCTTTGAGCTAAAAATAGGCCCAAAAAGAATAAGACCGGGGTATAGGATACAGGCTCAATGGTTAACCCAGATAGGATTAAATGATAGAATTCCAGAGCAAATAGGAATGTTCCTAGAAGCACATGGCAATAGGAACATAGATGGAGTACTCTGGGATACATTTAAGGCATACTTGAGGGGGATAACAAGATCAACAATATCATACATTAAACGTACTAATAGGCAGGAAGAGGAGGAAATGGAACAATTATGCACACAGGCAGAAAATAGGTTCATAGAGGACCCCTCAAACATAAACCAAATAAGATGGGCAGCCTCATCACGGCAATATAAGAACCAACTAATAATTAATGCTAAGCGTAAGAAACTCCAATATGCACAAAAAAACTTTGAACAAGGACAACAATATAATAAGATGCTGAACTTTATGATAAAAAGACAAACACCATCACTAGCAATATCAGAGGTGAAAAATGAAAAAAGAGAGATGGTAAACACATTAGATGAGATACTTGAGACATTCCAAAAATACTATATTGACATGTATACTTCAACACTGACCTGCACTCGAGAAGATATAGAGGAATATCTGAAGGATCTGAACTTCCTTAAATTAACAGAGGAACAAAAAGAGGAGTTAGAGAGGGATATAGAGGAAGAGGAAGTACGAGAAGCTATCTTCTCTCTGGGAAAGGGTAAGTCCCCAGGACCAGATGGCATACCACTGGAAATGTACCAGCGATATGCAGAAATTATGGTACCAGTCATGACCAAAATGTATGGAGAGGCGTTCCAAAGGGGAGAAATGTCTGCTTCCATGTATGACGCCACAGTCATACTGATACCAAAACCAGACAAAGACAGAACTGAGTGTGGGTCGTATAGGCCAATATCATTATTAAATATAGATTATAAAGTATTGGCAAAAGTGCTTGCCAAAAGGCTCAATCAGGTAATTTTGTCTATAATAGCGGAGGACCAAACTGGATTCATGCCAGGGAAATCTACATCAATTAATATTAGAAGGACGCAATATATGACACAAATGAGAGAGTTTATTCCGGAAACAAGTGCCTTGGCATCATTGGATACAGCCAAGGCATTTGATTCTATAGAATGGGAATTTCTGCAGACAGTCCTGGAAAGGAATGGATTTGGGGAAAAATTTAGGAAATGGGTGAGAATAATCTATAAACAACCATGCTCCAATTTGCTAATAAATGGTATATTATCTCCTACAATAAAACTATACAGAGGAACAAGACAGGGCTGCCCAATGTCACCGCAGTTGTTTGCCCTGGCAATCGAGGCATTGGCAAACAGATTCAGACAATCAGATAAATATAAAGGGATTAGAGTAGGAGAAAAAATTGAACACATAGGCTTATATGCGGACGATATTATATTATATATGGGAGATGCGCAAGCATCTCTGACGGAAGCAATGAGAATAATAGAAATATACGGGAGGTTCTCAGGGTTAAAAATAAACTGGCAAAAATCCGCACTGATGCCTTTGGGAACAGGTAATACAAGAAGAGCTCAGACCCCACTAAAAATAGTTGAAGTATTTAAATATTTAGGAGTAAATATTACGTTGAAACACGAAGATGAGATGGAAGCTAATATACTCCCACTAATAGAACATGTGAAGAAAAAATTGGAAATATGGATAAAGCTACCAATATCAATGGCAGGCAGAATTCACCTCATAAAATCTATTATACTACCCAAGTGTCTATATGTATTTGCACACTCCCCAGTAAAAATACCAAAACAGATATTTAAAAAATTAAACTCGCAGATGACTCGGTTCATTTGGGCATATGGAAGATGTAAATTAAAATTTAATAAATTACAAAGACCAAAGACAGAAGCTGGACTGGCCCTCCCGGACTTATATTTATATTATTTGGCAGGGCAATTGAAACACCTAAGATCATGGGTAGGACAGGAAAAAATAACAAGGATAGAGGAATATCTCCTTAGTAAAATGCAAATAGAGGACTTAATGACGGGATTAGAATTAAAAGACTTGAGGAGAGTGGGAGTAAAAATTCCCCTTTTGAAAGTGGCAAGGACAGTATGGAGAGAGGCTAAGAAACTGACGGGATTTGTTGGAATCCCAACAGAAACTGCGCTGTGGAACAACCCAAAATTTGAACAATTGGAAGCTTTTGAGGACAGTAAATTTTGGAAGCAGAATAAGATAACAACTTTTGGTCAGCTATATGACAAGAATGTGATACTAACCTATGAAAACCTATGTAAACAATATAATTTATTTAGTTAACAGTTCTACAGATACCTTCAATTGAGGCAGGTGCTACAGACACAGTTTAGAAGAGAGGAATTAAAGATATCTAAATACCCCCTTATAGGTATCCTGAAATCACAGGGACCTAAGGGATTGATAGCAAAGATTTACACACACCTGTTACAGAAGAAAATAGAAGGCGAACCACTGAAAATAAGGGATAAGTGGCAGGAGGCTATCCCAGACATGAGCGATCATGAATGGGATGAAGCCTGCAACTCCCATTGGAAGGTATCCCCTGCAATGAATAACAGGATAATACAGGATGAATATAATACATCAGACATACTTGGCTCCAAATAGATTGTACAAAATGGGGAGGATGACTGAACCAAGATGTACTAGATGTGGGCAGGGGGGAGCAGACTTCCTTCATGTAATGTGGTATTGTGGTAAAATAGGAAAATATTGGCAACAAGTAGCTAGGAAAATAGGAAAAGTCCTGAATAAACCTTTTATAGCTACGATAGAAATATGTTTGTTGGGGATATTGAGGGAAGAGAGAGATAATAGAGATAATAATACCTTCTTAAGGGAGGTACTGTTCCTGGCAAGAAAACAAATAATAGAAAAATGGATTCAGCCATATCCCCCGACAGTAACCCAATGGGTGAGAGCAGTAAACCAGGTCCTACCCTATGAAAAAATAATGTATGAACAAAGGGGAAATGGGCGAAGGTATGAAAAAATATGGGCAAAATGGAATAGAACATGGTTAACAGTGGATAGAGGAATATCTGAAAACATAGTATTAAGTGACCACAGAGGGTGAGAGAGGAAGGAATGAAAGGAAGAGTAAATGTAATTATAATTTGTATTATATAAAGAAATGGAAAAGTATATAAATTAAAATGAAAAATTTATAAAAATGTAAATTATTATGTAATGAAAAATTTGCACCCCTAACAAGATCTAACTGTGCCGAGCTACGGAAAGTATCCCCCCCTAAGTGGGGTCGGGCGTCCCTGAACTAAGCACGAGGTGAAGAAATCGCGTCAATTAAGCTATAGATAGCAACTAAAGCCAAAAAATAGCAGATAAAAAAAGAAACATAATAAACTTTCTATCAATTCAGAAAGCCTGAAAATCAAACTCCTAGTTTAAGGGTTAAATATCATATGATATTGCACCTAGACAAATGTGATAGAGATAGAAAAAAAATGCAATCGATATGGAGCAATAGTTCTAAATGATAAAATAAAAAAATAAAAAAAATGTAATAATAGTAGGTGGGCTAATAGATCAAACAGTGGGAAGCATCCATATTTATATATGTAATATAAGGCTCATGTGACACTTCCAAACCTTATTAATTCATATCCTGTACGTTAGACCCAAGGAAAAACCTGTAAAGGGGAAAGAGAGAGAAAGAGAGAAGATAGAGAAGAACAAGGAGAAGGAGGAGCTAAAAAAACACATCTGTTTTTCAATGCGACTCTGACATGATGCAGTACATGCGACCTGTGCAAAAAGAGATATGCGTATTTTCATATAAGCATAATTGCATTGCATAGGTTCATAATTTATAGGACAGTTTGCAGCAATATTCCCTAATGCATGGCAACAAAAACACTGTATGTGCTCTACCCCCAGTCCTCTTAACGGTCCCAAAGACCTTCCTGGCTTCTTTGGTCAGTCTCCAGGTCTAGGTCATAGTCTCATTAGCTGTAACAGCAGTCTTATTTAGCTTCCCCATGCTCTTGGACCCTGGAACAATCTCACCAGAACCACTGGGCGATCTTGCACCCCTAGACACACCAAAGTGGGGAGTAGACGGGTTCACCAAGTCCTCAGTAGCAGTGTACCTCTGCACTAGGTCCACCAATTGGGTTGCAGTTTTGGGGTCCCCCTGTCAAACCCACTTTTTCAAAGCAGCAGGGAGCGCACGCAGGTACCGGTCTATTACCACACGCTCCACGATCTGAGGGCCTGTCAAGATCGCTAGCTGCAACCACTTCCTGGTGAGGTGGACCGGGCCGAACATTTAAGAATGGAGTGGCTTGTTGCTGGAGTAGGTCTCCTGCAAGAAACACCGTAGCTGTACGGCGGTCTGTGCATGGGAGATAGCGGGCGCACGGGTCCGGCGGACACAGTGTTATTCAGCCTCCTGGCTTACACCTACAGCAGTGTTGCTCAGGCCTACCACTAGACCATTTCCTTGCCAACACTGTCTAAATATGATAGCAGCCCCTCACTGCTCTGGCCCTCAAGCTTGGTAATTAACTTGATAGAGATTGACAATAATTGTAAAGGAATTGACTTGAAATGGTGATGTATGGCGCCCTTGAATGTGCAATTAACAATAACAAAAATCTTTTCAAGTCTATTTTGTGCATAGTTTATTGTTTCCTAAAATGTTTATTGGTTATTCAAACTTTATTTTTTTATTTCTTTAACATTTTTTTTTTAGTTTTGATTTTTAACAATAATCTAAACACATCTCCACACGTCACAAAATAATATAACATTCACAGTATGTGTAAGCAAGGCGTACATCAGGATGTAAAACCGGAATATGACAAAAACCAAACTGTCATGTTTGAACTGTGGGAAAATAAACAGGCAAACATAAAACACATATGAATTATCATTCGGTTAGAGATGAGAGATAATATACTCAAGCAACATTTTGCAGGTGGTGCTGAAACAGAAACCGAGGATATTCAAGTCCATACAGTAATAATGTAGGGTGGGTGTGGACAAAAAAGAAAAAAGAGAGTAGAAGAAGGAGAGGAGGGGAGAAAGAGAGAGAAACTTGTGGAAGAGAAAGTAAAGAAAATGTTATATCTAACTAAATAACTCTAAACCTTCTTGTTCATGTGGGGGGAGGTGCAGTGAGGAGCTGCTGCAGAAAACACCAGTAAAGCTGCATACACACGATCGGATTTTTCGACAGGAAATGTGTGATGAAAAGGCTGTTGGCGGAAAATCTGACCGTTTGTACGCTCCATCGGACAATTGGTGTTGGATTTTCCGCGGACAAATGTTGGATGGCAAGTTTTAAAATTTTCCGCGGACAAATGTCTGTTGTCGGATTTTCGGAGCATGTGTACAAGTCAATCAAACAAAAGTCCAAAGTACAAACACGCATGTTCCGAAGCAAGGACGAGCCAGAAGCAGTCGGTCTTGTAAACTAGTGTTCGTAATGGAGAATTAACATTCGTGACGTGGCAAATTATGAAATCTCGAAATGCAGCGCACAATTCTCTTCTTCTTTAATGTGATAATAATGAAGCTGCTTTGCTGGTGATACTGATGGAGTTATTGCAAACAAATTTTCAAAGGCTTTTTTTTCTAGTGATATCAAGAATAATATTATTATGCTTTTTTATTTTTTTTTTGGTGCAAGCTACCACAACACCATTATCCTGTAGTTTTTAAGATCAAAGATTCAACTATGTTGGTGTCTCCTGTCAATTTTACATTGTATTTTTTTTTTAAATGTAACTGCCTACTCCCAAACTGTCATTTGAAGTAAAACACATAGCCAAGTATTATTCTTCACAATTTTTTTATTGTGCATTAAAAAAAGAAAGCACCTTTACCTTTTTTTTTAACATTATTGTGCCGTGACCGATGTCCTCAGGTGAGGTCTGGTGCAATGCAGTAAAATGCAAAAAAAATTCTGAAAAACACTGTGCCCACTTAAAGGCAGCACTACCGACATAGCGACCCGTGCGGCAGGGTGGCAGGTGTTGTGGCAAGTGGACAATCTGCAACTTGTGGGAGGGGATGTGGCAAATGGACAATCCGCAATGAGTGGCAGGTGACGTGGCAAGTGGAAAATCTGCAATGTGTGGCAGGTGACGTGGCAAGTGGACAATCTGCAACTTGTGGCAGGTGACGTGGCATATGGACAATCCGCAATGGGTGGCAGGTGACATGGCAAGTGGACAATCTGCAACTTGTGGCAGGTGATGTGGCAAGTGGACAATCGCAACTTGTGGCAGGTGACCTGGCAAATGGACAATCCGCAATGGGTGGCAGGTGACGTGGCAAGTGGACAATCCGCAATGTGTGGCAGGTGACGTGGCAAGTGGACAATCCGCAACGTGTGGCAGGTGACATGGCAAGTGGACAATCCGCAATGTGTGGCAAGTGATGTGGCAAGTGGACAATCCGCAACGTGTGGCAGGTGACATGGCGAGTGGACAATCCGCAACGTGTGGCAGGTGACATGGCAAGTGGACAATCCGCAACGTGTGACAAGTGACAATCTGCATCTGGTGGCAGTCGACGTGGAAAGTGGCACACTTGGGGCTCCCACTGATTCTGCATTATGGTGAGTTCAACTATTTAATTTTCTATAACAATGTAATAATAGAAGTGATGTGTTTCAATCATCCTGACACCATAACACAAATGGTGCCGTGATGATTGAAGCGCCAACATCAGCCATTGCCCCAATAAATTGCCCCCAAATTTTTTTTTCTGTCAGTGCCCCTCCCGAAACTAGACTCTGGATCCACCCCTGGGTGGGGGGGGGGGGGGGGGGGCATACAACATTTTGCTATGGGGCCCTGGGATTTCTAGTTACGCCCCTGGTGTGAACAGAACACATAGAAAACAATTGTTTTTTGTGTGCCTTGGAATTGACCCTGCGTAGATCTGTACAGCTCAATGCAATACAACTGAACTGGTGTGAAGAAACCCTAATACTAACCACGAAGTCACTGTTTTTACCATCACACAATCACTAACTTTTGAACTAAGCACATGCATGATAGCGTATCATCTGCAGAATGTAAAATTTCCCAGCCAGTATCACATTATAATAACGTTTCCTATTGCTGGGTGGAGACTTGAGAAAAGCTGGAATTCTGCCAGGTCTTCTGAAGGAGAATGTTAGGAAAGGCGGTCACAACTGAGCATAAATACTGACTGTGTATAAGGGAAAAGTCTTCTCTGCAGAGACACGGAAGACAGGAAAACAGGATAAACATACAGCACAGAACTGTGAGTAAAAGGAAGCGTTATCTTGGAAAAATTGTTTAGTGTGAGGACAGTAATATAGTAACTGTTATTTTTTTTAAGAGGCCATTATCTTCATCATGGCCCAGTAAATCATTGACCTACAACAAGAATCCTGTACAGAAAAATTACACTTTTCAGAATCTACTGTCTATCAGGGGTCTCAAACTGGTGGCCCTACAGCTGTTGCGAAACTACAAGTCCCATGAGGCATTGCAAGGCTGACAGTTACAAGCATGACTCCCTTAGGCAGAGGTATGATGGGACTTAAAGTTTTGCAACAGCTGGAGGGCCACCAGTTTGAGACCCCTGGACTTGTCTAAGGTCAGTGGCTCACTGAGTCCCTGGTGTCCAACACACAGCTTGCCAACTCTCTGTGAGTAACCCACAACGTCCTGGACTGGGTCCACCACTTGCTGGACACCTTGCAGAATGGCAGCAGGGTGCCAGGTGCTGAGATACACTCTCCCTTACAGAACATCAAACTGACATGAAGCTGGTAGTGTAGAACAGAGTGATCTCTGCCCAGCAGTAGGATTATAGTGCCACCTGATGTCATCAGGGAGAAAGAGCAATATGGAAGCATGTGATCTGGTAAGTAAAAGCTAAGGTTGGTTAAAAGAGAAGTATGTCTTTTTTTTCCATTTAATAGTCATACTTACCTAGTTGGATGCTGCGTCTGTCTCCTGTCACCTCTAAGACTGAGAACCAAGTGATCAAGCACCCCCAATCACTCAGTTCTCAGATCTCCCCGTGCAGTCACCAGCTCTATGCTCCCCCCCCCCCGCACTCACTGGAGTGCTGGGCTGTGGTGGGGGATCGGCCAGCTCAGGTTCTCAGCCAGGTGCCAGTCGTGATCTTGCTCAAGCTTGGACTGGCTCTGTGACGTCAGCAGACAGCAGACTTCAGCCCGCTATCTGCTGAAAACGGGTCACAGGAGTGCAGAACGAACTACACTCCTGTGGTCCACAGCAGAAGTACAGCCAAAAGAGCTTCATCAATGGGCCAACTATTGTTGGGTAAAGCGCATTTGACCATCCTGTATTTACAGGGGTCAACAATTTGAGGTGAGTGGCCTGTGTGGCTATTGGTGGTGGAGATTTCACCTGAGGTGGCTGACACTTTCTTTCCTTTTCACTGCCTAATAGGAATCCTTACATTAGATGGACTCTTAAATTCAGGACTTCCTTCCTTGGACTTGACATCATTTAGATTTGGTTGCGCTGCACCTTTGATTATATATATGAGTAATTGTCTTTCAAAGTGTGACAGCTCTAACATCTGAAAACTGGCCTGGACAGGAAGGGGGTGAATGTGTCTGGTTTGAGGACTGATGTTCACCAAATAACCTGTGGCACTGCCATGTGATTCTGGAACCTCACTGTGTAAAGAGGAATTTTATATCTATGCCATTTATTCAGCAAACTGAGTTGCTAGTTAAGTGTATTGTCTATTACTGGAAATGTAAAGTAAGTGAAATCCTATAGTGTATGGGAATGAGGAAGGAAGCGTAAACATTCATGTTAAACTTATGGGTAATGGAGAGTAACAAATAAATAAAGAAGCAGCCAATACAGGGGAGGAGGCGGTGGTGGTTAGGGTGACCACGTGTCCTGGATTGCCCGGGACAGTCCCGCACTTTTCAGGAAGTGCACCTTCATTTTGGGACAATACAGTGTCCTGGAAAGAAACTGACACAGCCACCCTGCACAGTGTATACTGCACCCTGATTGGGCAAAGCTTTAAAAGCTGTTTTTTAAGGAGCGGGGTCAGGAAGCTGGCTGTAGCGTTCTTAAGAAATGATGAGTCACAAGCTGCAGATGGACTTTTCTGCTGACAAAAAAAAGAAAATTGCTGTTAAAAGAAAATAAAAAAAATGGCGCACCACCGATCCCAAAAAAAAGGACAAAAAAGTTCTGCTCCCATACTCATTCACATAAGGGGGGCTGGGAACCGGCACCCCCCTTGTTAAAGCCCCAGCCCGCAGGCCCCCACAATCACCGGCCAGGGTTGTGGGGATGAGGCTCTTGTCTCCGTCAACATCGGGACAATGTGCTCTGCCCCAAAGCACCCACCCCCCCATGTTGAGGACATGTGGCCTGGTATGGTTCAGGAGGGGGGGCGCTCGCGCGTCCCCTGTTTCCTGACTTGTAGGGCTGCATGCTGGGATAAGGGCCTCGTATGGACTGGGGGGGACCCCACGCTGTTTTTTTTTTTCATCATTTTTAATTGTCTGCTAACAGCTAAATGTAAAAAAAAGGGTCAGTGACAGCTGATGACTTATCCGTTGTTAAGGATTTAGAAACCAGCTATTTTTCAAAAAACAAATACTGCATGTGATACTGCCTCGTGGTAAATATCAATTTTATTTTTACTCTCGGGTCTGTTTGTGAATTAGAGCTTTTAAAACTATGTTTTATTTTTTGTGGTAAATACCGCATAATTTTTTTTTTTTTATGAAATGTACTTAATTTACCGCATGCAATAATTCATGCAAATGAGTCACGTGGCCACCTTTTCTCATGCGGTAAACGTTAGTGAAAAGACCCCTTAGTTAAAGCAGGTGCACATTGTATACCACCTGTCTAAACTGGTGACCACTGTTTGCTTTGGTAAAGAAGTATCAAAAATCGTTTTATTGGAAAGGGGGGGGGGGGTTTCCTTAAACGGCAGTTTAAAAAATGTGGTCTTCCTAGTGGTGGCCAGTGATGGAGGTTCTCTCAGAAGGGTGGATTGGTGGCTGTATGGCCTACCGATCTAAGTGTCAGGGACCTAAGGTTGGGGCCCACTGTGTAGCAGAACTCTCCTATGGACTGGGCCTGGACCACAAGTGTGCAAGGCTTAGTGAAGTACATAGCAGCTTACCTCCATTACCTCCATAAAGTGTAACGGGTGTAAAAAACTGGTGGAGGCAAATCAGTGTTTCACAATATTTCTCTAAAAATAGCTTGTCAGTGCCAAGACAGGTGTCACTGGCAAGTGTAAAATACATTATCCTTCCAGTATGGGCCCCAGTGTAGTTCTTTGGCCTTTGGCCACAAGGAGTGCTAACTCACACATGCAACTTTAATTCTGCGTACACACGATCGGAAATTTGGCCAGCAAAAGACGATGAGAGCTTTTGGTCGGAAAATGTGACCATGTGTATGCTCCATCGGACTTTTGCTGGCCGAATTCCTGCCAGCAAAAGATTGAGAGCAGGGTCTCAATTTTTCAGTAGGAAAAAGTTTTGATCGGAAATTCCGATCGTCTGTAGCTATTCCGACGTGCAAAATTCCTACACGTGCTCGGAAACAATTCTTTTCAAATAGTTTTATTGGTAACAAAAATGTACAGAGCAATGAGACAATAACTGTTACAGGTTAACATATAACAATATATAACGATATACAGAGCGAAAGGTTACAACTGGTGCAAAACGAGTAGTTGAGGTAAGGAAAAAAAAAAAAACGATATACCAGTCGGTGCAATATCGAAACTAGGATGGTGCGCATCGCACATAAACAAGTGCAAACCAGGACCAAGGTCCCAACAAAAGGTTACATGAGGTTGCGGGGAAGCTCTGCCACAGTGGGGGTGGTAACAGCTAGGGTCATAAAGGTGTCAACGTAGGTTACCTTATTGGGAGGGACAAGGAGGGGCAAAGTAGGAGGGTGAGACAGAGAGTGAAGGGGGGAGACAGGTGGGGGAGTTAGAAGCAGTGGTTAGGGGGAGAAGAGTGGGGGGAAGAGAAGGGAGGGGAGACCAGGGGGAGAGAAGAAGGATTGGCCAGGAGGCTCGCACGGAAGTGGTAAGGATCAGTTTTTACGGTGAAATCAGGTTGGAGAAGGCTCAGGGTTCCAGTAACGTGGTGTCAAAGTCAGGCGGGAGGAATTTGTCTACCCAGGGTCGCCAGATCTTTAGGTGCTGGGGGATTCTATCTAGTATCGTGGCTTCGATTTTACTATGTATCATCGCTTGTGTGACTCTATTTCTGACCTCGGCTATATTTAGGTTAGGGGTCCTCCAGCTTCTCGCTAGTGTCTGTTTGGCTGCTGTGGTGAGTTGGAGCAGGAGACGTAGTTGCGCCTTTGGTAGGTCCATTGAGGGAAGGTTCAGGAGGGCGAGGGAGGGGTCAGGGGGAATGTCGCGGCCAAGAAGGGTTGAGGCCATGTGGAATATCGTTGCCCAAAAAGCCTTTTGCGATCGGGCAGGTCCACCATATATGGAGGTGGGTGCCTATTTCTGTGCATCCTCTGAAGCAGTTAGGAGAGCATGATGGGGTAAATTTAGCAATCCTGGACAGAACCAGGTACCATCTCATAAGGACTTTGTAATTGGCTTCTGAGGCAACGATATTTTGGGAAGCTATTTTCGTGTTGGTCCATATTGTAGATAGAGCTTCAGGGTCCAGGTCTATTTGGAGGTCTTTGGACCATGTCGTCACATATGGGGGTGGAAGGGCCGGTGGGGATGTAAGGTGAGCGTAGAGCTGGGAGATTATGCCTGGGGCATGCGGGTCCGAGTCGCATATACTCTCGAACGTGGTTAGGCTCGTGCCAGTGATGTTCGGACCTATAGTGGTCCGAATAAAATGAGAAATTTGGAGGTAACGGAAACATTCCTCGGGGGGAGATGCGAGCGGGTCTGCAGGTCAGGAAATAGTATTATGTTACCTCGAGAGAGCATATCCCGGATACGAGTCAGACCCGCCTGTCCCCAGGCGTGGAAGGCGGAAGGATCGGTATAGGCAGGGGGGAGAGTGGGTGTCCTAAAAAGGAGAGGAGTGGTTGATGGGGTGATATTAGGCGGAAGGTTTTGGAGAGCCTATCCCAGATTTTCAGTGAATGAAGTATAACCGGGTTCCTGACTGAAGTCCGGCTTGATTTGGGGATCCATAGCAAATTGGAGACCGGGATGGGGTGGGAATCTATTGCCTCTATTGCAACCCATAGGGGAATTTCCGTCTTTGCGTGGTATAAGGATAATTGGGCTAGTTGGGCTGCGTGGAAGTAGTGCGCAAAGTTGGGCACTCCTAGGCCTCCCCAAAGTTTACTACGGAGCATAGTGGAACGTGTAATTCTGTTTTTTTTTGTTCCCCATATGTATTTAAGAGCGCGGTGTTGTATCACCCTATGAAAATAAGGGGGGATAGTGATGGGTAAGACTCTATATAGGTAGAGGAGTTTCGGTAGAAGGGACATCTTTACTGCAGCTATTCGGCCCAGCCATGAGACACACAGTGGGAGCCAGGTGTTGAGAAGGGCGGAGAGGTTTCTCAGCATTGGAAGGTAGTTGGCTTGAAATAGGTGGGAAGGGTCACTAGTTAATTTGATTCCTAGGTACGGGATGGAAGAAGGGGACCATGTAAAAGGGAAATTGGATTGTAGTAGGAGGAGATCAGATTGGGGGAGGGACACATTAAGGGCTTTAGATTTTTCTCGATTGACTTCCAGTCCTGATATTTTAGCGAATTTGTCCAATAGGTGTAGGAGGTTGGGTAAAGTGGTGTGTGGGGAGGTGATAAATAGTAGCGCGTCATCTGCAAAGAGGCTTAGTTTGTGGGAGGTGCCAGCTATTTCCAGTCCCTGGATGCTCTGATTGGAACGGATCAGGGCAGCCAGGGGTTCAATGACTAAGGCAAATATTAGAGGGGAAAGGGGGCATCCCTGTCTGGTGCCTCTTTGTATCGGGAAACGAGCCGATTTAAAGCCAGAGTATTGCACATAAGCCTGGGGGCGGGTGTAGAGGGCGTCTATCCATGTAAGGAAGTTGGGGCCGAAGCCCCACCTTTGCAGGATGTAATGCAGGTAGGGCCATGAGACCGTGTCAAAGGCTTTCCTAATGTCCAATGACAGGAGGTGCATAGGGATTTTGCGGGATTTGGCCAAGTGTTGCAGGAGAATAATTCGTTGAATGTTATCGCTAGCTTGTCTACGGGGTATGAAACCTACCTGGTCCTTGGAGATTAAGCTTCCAATGACCGGGTTGAGCCTCAGAGCCAGAATTTTGGCCAGGAGCTTCACGTCTACATTTAGGAGGGATATGGGTCTATAGTTGGACCATTGGGTGTGATCGGTGTTGGGCTTAGGGATCATTGCTATCGTGGCTGTCAGTGTATCTTGACCAAATGATTGCTGTTTCAATAGGGCATTGAAGGATTTGGCGAGTAGGGGGGCGAGAGTGGGGGCAAATTTTTTATAGTATGAGCCCGGGAGACCATCCGGCCCCGGGCGCTTGTTTGGTTTGAGGTTTTTGATGGCCAAGAGGACTTCATCTACTGAGATAGTGCTATCTATAGTCTCACGACTGGTCTCTGGCAGCTTTGGAATCAAGAGGTCGCGGAATAACGCTTCCGTCTGATTGGGAGGTAGGGGGCCCTTTGCCTCATATAGGTTAGCAAGGCGTGTGCGGAACTCTGAGAGAACCTTTAGTGGGTTGCTGGTGTGGATGCCAGAGGCCAGTTTGAGCCTAATGGGATTGTGGCCATGATGGGGTTGACGTAGGCGTTAAGCTAAAAATGTGTCTGGTTTATTAGCCCTGGTGTAGATCCTATGACCGGATCTGCGGATATATTTATCCGCAGACTCGGCCAAGAGGAGGTTAAGTTCCAACCTGGCTTTTTCCAGTAAGGATTTATTGGCCTCTGTGGGGGATAGTTGAAATTGTAAGAATAACTTTTGAAAGTCTGATTCAAATTGTTGGAGTTTAAGTTTCCTAATCTTGTTGATCTGTGAAGCTACTGAGATGCACTTGCCCCGGATCACCGGCTTATGTGCTTCCCACAATAAAATCGGAGAGATATCAGGTGTTGCGTTGTGATGGAGGTAGTCTTTAAGGGCCACCTGAATGTCTAAGGGGATTTACCTGAATGTCTAGGCAGTAGGATTGGTTCGTAAGATGGGGACTCGTTCAGGCTCCAAGATCTATCGCCGCTTCGGGGAATCAGGGAGGAGATAGTGGTGACTACTGCACAGTGATCCGACCAAGTGATTGGGTGAATGGATGCTCGGAAACAATTCAATGAATGCTCGGAAGAATTGAATAGTGTTGTACGTGACCGTGTTCTTGACGGTCGAAAGTTCAGCAAACTTTTGTGTGACCGCGTATGCAAATCCGCTCGTGTGTACGTGGCATAAGTCAAGGATTTTTGCTCACAGTTGCAGAATGGCCCTATTGACTTGAATGGCTGAGTCAACTCAACATGCTGCATTAAATGTGAATAGCCTCCTCCATCTGTATTTTAGATTTTAGGTGGAAGGCCAGGGGGTGGTGAAACTGCAACTCAGCCACCTCTTTTTACCACCCCATGGCTGCCTTGGTGAATGTAAGGGGGCTCTTGAAACCCTGAGGTAAGTAGGAGGAACCCCAGGGACCCTAATATAAGGGGAGGACTCTAGGGACCCTGATGTTGGGGGGTTGATGGGACTCTGGGGACCCTGATGTAAGGGGTAGGGGGCTCTTGAGACCTTAAAGTAAGGAAGAGGGTGTTCTTGAGAACCTGATGTAAGGGGGGAGACTCTGGGGACCCTGATGTAAGGAGGGTGACTCTGGGAAGTCTGATGTAAGCAGGGGGACTATGGAGACCCTGATGTAAGGGGGCTTTGGGGACCCCGGTGTAAGGAGGGATCTTGGGATCCTGAGGTAGGGGGGAGGAACTCAGGGGACCCTAATGTAAAGGGGCTCTTGGGATCTTGCGGTAAGGGGGGGACTAAGGTGGGGGTGACTCTGGGCACTCTGATGTAAGGGGGCTCTTGGAAGCCTGAGGTAAGGGGAAGAAATCTGGGGACCCTGATGTAGGGGGGATCTTGGGACTCTGAGGTAAGGGGAAAGAACCACGGGGACCCTAATGTATGGGGGGCCCTTGGGAGCCTGAGGTAAGGGAGAGGAACCCTGTGGACCTGATGTAAGGTGACTCTGGGGACCCTGATGTAGGGGGGTGACTCCGGTGTCCCTAATGTAAGGTGGAGTGACTCTGAGAAGTCTGATGTAAGGAGGGGGACTATGGAGACTCTGAAGTAAGGGTGCTCTGGGGACCCTAAGGTAAGGGGGAGGAACCCAGGGTTTCTGATGCAAGGTGGGATCTCGGGACCCTGAAGTAAGGAGGAGGAACCCCAGGGACCCTGATTTAGGGGGGCTCTTGGAACCCTGAGCTAAGAGGGAAGAACCCTTGGGACCCTGATGTAAGGGTAGGTCTTGGCACCCTGAGATAATTGGGAGGAACCTCAAGGACCTTAATGTAAGGGGGGACTGTAGGAAACCCTGATGTTAGAAGGAGTGACTCTGGAGACAGTGATGTTGGGTGGGGGTAATGTTGGGACCCTGATGTAAGGGGAAGACTCTGATGTAGAGGGGGACTCTGGGGACTCTGATGTGAGCAGACGGGCTTGTCCTAATGCTGCACTCAATATGCTGTTTTGTATGTTACTTACTCCTGACCCCTGTGCTTTAAACATTGTATTACATTACATAGTCCTCACCAAAGTGTTCATCGTCCCAACAGTTGCTGGTTTTAATGAAGTTCTTCTTAAAGGTAGGCTTTTTGTGTGCAGAAAACGTATTGAAAGGTTTAAAAAATTAAAAATGATCCTTTGTCCTGAGGCTTATGTGTATCTGTGAGACTGTCAATTGTGACATAGTAAGTAGGAGTATTTTGTGGCTATGAGGACTGTGATAAATGTGTGCAGGGTATACAGCAACTAGGCACATAGTCTCCCACTGTTAGGCAAAATCTGTCCTCTGCATCCATTACCACTGACCCCTGTCTTCTGCCCCACTAACCCCTGTCCTCCGCCCTGCCCCAATGTATATTGCCCTGATGACCCCTGAGCCGTACCTTCATGCAAATTCTTAAGAAATAGTAAAAATTTAACTGACAGCATGCAGTACCTCCGTACTGCAGCAAAATAACCCTGCTGCTGACCACCAAAGTGTGTGTGTATGTAGAATTTGTATTCCTATTCAGATGCTTCTAAGATTTACCCAACTCTGACCAGCAATAGGGTGGAGGGAAGGGTTGATAACAATGCGACTGGCCACCAATGTGGGGTGTGGTGGGGGGTTAGGTAAAAGCACTGCCAATGAAAACCAACAAAGAGGTTTAAAAAACACTACTGACCATGAATGTGGCTGGTATTATTGCATCTACTAACATCAGTGCCGGGGGTTATTATTGTGGCCACATACACCTATGCTAGGGATTATTACTGTGGCCACTTTTACAAATGTTGGGAGTTATTATTGCATCCACTGACATTGAGGTTACTAAGGCTACAACTGACACGAACAATGGGGTTTATTTTACTATCATGGAAAAGAAGAAAGGTAACAGCGCTCTCTGCAGGGACAACTCAATCCATAAACCAGGTCCACTCACAGGTGCCGAGGCTCGATGTGTCCCAACACACTCCAATGCAACAGTAGTAAGAAGAGCCGGCAAAACTGTAATCCTTGAAGTGTCGTTTATTGGTACATCAGTGACAATAAAACAATAAAGTTGACGTGTTTCGGCAATAGCCTTAGTCGTAGCTGACTAAGGCTATTGCCGAAACGCGTCAACTTTATTGTTTTATTTACTCTGATTTATTTTACTCTCACCTTCTTTTCAGTGTGTGTTGTGGTAAAAAAAAATTAGCAGGAAAGAACATTTTTAGGAGCCGAATGGATTACCTAACTGAAGGCTAGTGTTGTGCCGGCACTGGCAGGGATCTGTATGATTCTCATTACAGAGCATCTCACAAATTCATTTTTTTGTTTTCTTTATTTGGAGTGACATCCAGTGCAGTATGGAAAATTCAGACATGCTGTATTTTTCTGCACTGTAATGCTTCACAAACCAGCATTATACTGTGAATAGAGCACATAGAAAACTGTAATTCCGCGTACACACAATAGGAATTTCAGCCAGCAAAAGACCGATCAGAGCTTTTCATCGGAAAATGCGACCGTGTGTGTAGGCTCCATCGGAATTTTGCTGGCCGAATTCCCGTCAGCAGAAATTTGAGAGTACGTTCTCAATTTTTCCGACGGAAAAACTTTCTATCGGAAATTTCAATCGTGTGTATGCAATTCCGACACGCAAAATTCCTACGCATGCTCGGAAACAATTCTACGCATGCTCGGAAGCATTGAACTTGATTTTTTCTCGGCTCGTCGTAGTGTTGTACGTCACCGTGTTCTTGACGGTCGGAATTTGGTGTGACCGAGTGTAGGCAAGACAGTTTGAGCGGAATTCCATTGGGAAAACCATCAGAGCTTTTTCCCATGAGAATTCCGATCGTGTGTACATGGCATTAGTGTTTATATGTTTTAGCAGTGACCTGTGTGGGAAAATGTGGGTCATTTCACATAGTGTGAACAAGCCCTTACATGCAGGCCAAGTTGTCCATCAAATGTGAAAGTGACAGAGAATGGGACAATCTACAACTCCCCGTCCCCCATGTTGAGGACATGTGGATTTGGGGGGGGGGGGGCATGGGGTCCCCCTCAATATCTATACCAGACCCAAAGGGCCTGGAATGTATTAAAGGGACCCACGCTGTCAAGCACATCATGCTGTTATGGTTTTATGGTTGTTAAGGATTAGGGGGCCTGCATGCTCCCTAACAACCAGCTATTCACTGGTTGTTAAAGGTGCTGGTGGGTGCCAGCTCCTTGACAGCCAGATAAAAGGTAAACATTCCTTAAATTTCACATGCCTGGACCACAACTTATGCATTTAATTATTTATTTTCTTTGGAGAATTGAGATTAACACTGTATCATGCAGTGTTTTTGCTTTTTGAGTTGACATTTTCACTATCACATGTGATTTATGGGAAAAATGTGTCACCTGACCCAAATACCACATACAATATGCTTTTGTGAATTGATCCCCCTCTCAGTTTCTATTTTGGTGTCCTCTTGGGGGGATTTCCCTTCACTTTCCACTGCAGAGATGCAACAGGAAGTGTAAAGAGATCTCTACAATGTTAGAGGGATTCCTCTCTTAGATAGATGTGGCTGGAATAAAGGCCTTCATTGGAGGATTAATCATCAGCTCTAACCATCTCTAAAATTTAGAATTTACATTTTCTTTCTGTTTTGGTGACAGTGATCAACCAAGACAAAGTGGGCTCAACTACATACGAATACAGACAGACGTTAAAAAATGATAGCAGTTCCAAATATCTCCATTTACTCTGGTGCTTATGTTTTCCTTTCCTTAGATATCATTGGCAACACGTTATCCATGGACCTTAGTGTAATCCTTTTATCTGTCGTGGTCATCCTTTTCTTTGCCAATGTTTACAGCAATCAGAAGAGACATAAACACAAGAATTTACCTCCTGGGCCCAAACCTTTACCCATCGTTGGAAATATGCACATGATTGACATGAAACAACCTTACAAAACATTTATGGAGGTAATACAGCCATATTGCCAAACTCACAGATGTTCTCTTGCTTTCAAGGCTTTGATATAAGTTTTTTTTTTTTTTTAAAGACAGGTATCAATATGGGGCCTTTAGTCAACATTCCTTCTACCTTATGAACAGGAGTGCTGAAAATAAGGATCATATGACTCCTGGTTAAATAAATAGTCTGGGCCTTCTTTTGAGTTTGTTGCTTCTTATATCTATAAGCCCACGTGCCATAGTGCCACATGACCTATCTGTCTTTGCCAGGAACTTGTAAGGGCTAAGAAAGTATTTTGTACCTGTAAACTCTATCTAGGAACAGCAGTACATTTCGTTTTTGTGTTTTCTACCGCATTCAACCAATTCCCTACTTTCTCCTTTATGAGCCCCTTGGGCATCACCAGCAACATTAGTATCACCTCCTATATATTTCTAGCTTAAGTTGGGTCACCATAGTTGGGCTATAGACAGTTATTGATGCTGATTAGAATCTTGCCTCTCTGGACAGCATACCAGATCCTTAGCCATAAGAAGAAGGGCCCACCTTAATCCTGATTATCTTCCTAGTGTTGGGGCTTACTCAGTGCTTCTCTGATGGACAAGCCTATCCTTTTGAACACTGTATACGGAACCAAATTGACAGAAAGTAGACCACTGGATTCCAAATAGAAGAACCGGATAGGACAGCAGACAGCAAGGAGATTACTTCACATTGTGCAGTGCTGAGGCTAGATGAAGATGGACTGAAGGACTTCCTGTGTCAAGTACAATTTTTTTTGTTTTGTTGTTCTTGCTACTCCCTCTGGACAGGGAAGGTACTGCAGTTACGTGAGAATATGGAGAATTAACACAGCAAAAATTGATAAGTTGAGCACACAAATGCTTATTTTCACAATTTTTTTCCCCCTTTTTTTTACTGGCTTAAAATGCAAGGCAAAATATGGTGCATCTGTGCATGGTAGCCAATCAGCTTCTAACTTCATCTTGTTCAATTTAGCTTTGACAAAAAAAAAAAAAATGGAAGCTGATTGGTTTCTATGTAGAGCTACACCAGAATTTGCACTCTACAGTTTTAGTAAATCAACCCCTTAGTGTTGGATAGCACTTTTTAAAGAGTACATTTTTGCAGATTTACATCTAAGCAAAAAGTGGGGCAGGGATGGTTGGGGGCCATGGGTAGGTACATAGATTAGACACCACAAGCATTAGATTAATTTCTGTGTCTACCACCATTGTGCATGATGGCCCCTATATCTGTGTTAGAAGAAACTCCTGTATCTGGGCTCCAACATGCTGACCACCAGTTAATACAGACTGACAGACGATTATTGAAACATTGCCCCTTAGGGAGGATGCTCCCTAGTATAGAGTTAAGGGGTCATTCTCTGGACTATTGGAATACTATCAACTGTATGCCCTAATTACTACTGTATATATAGTTTGCCAACTGAGTATCTTTTTTACTACACATTTTTTTTTGAAGGTTTGTTTTCATTTCTGGTTGATATTTATACAGTATATATACAGTATATTTACAATAAGCACCCGCTCTTGAGTCTTATGCCCCGTACACACGGTCGGAAAATCCGACCACAAAGTCCATCGGATTTTTTCTGACGGATTTTGTCCGACACTGGTGTTGCATACACACGGTCGGAATTTCCGACTGACTTTGGATTGAAAACCTGTTCTCATTTTTCCGATGGAAAACCTTTCTATCGTATTTTCCGATCGTGTGTATGCTATTCCGACAGGCTAGTAGCCAATAGCTTTGGTCTTGTAATGTGATCTGAGCATGTGTGGCACTTTGTCCGTCGGAATTCGCTACACACGAGCGGAAAAAGTCCGATAGGACTTTGTTGTCGGAAAATTTGAGAGCAGGAGATAAAACTTTGTCCGTCCGAAAATCCGACTGAAAAAGTCTGATGGAGCCTCCACACGGTCGGAATTTCCGACAACATTGTCCGATAGGACATTTTCCGTCGGGAAATACGACCGTGTGTACGGGGCATTGGGGTGTAAGGGAGCATGGTGCTGCTTGTAAAGTTGCAGGCTTAGGGTGCGAAGGACCTGAAGAAAAAGCAACTGCTTCGGGGGTACACAGGCATCAAAGAATGAATGATGTGTTTACACATAATAGTGGAGGATTTCCTTAATGCTAATATTAGACCGTTAATTATGTCTTCTTCTGTATGTTGCATTTACAGCTGTCTAAAGAGTATGGCACAGTATTAACTATTCATTTTGGAATGGCAAAAGTCATCGTCTTGTGTGGCTATGACACTGTTAAAGATGCTCTACTCAACCATGGTGAAGAATTTTCTAACAGACCAAAGATGCCAATATTTTCCAAAACATCAGACGGCAATGGTAATCTTTTTTCTTTTTTTCTTTTTTTTTTTTTTCGAACAATATATTTTTATTGATTTTTACAAGCAATACAAAAAAAAAAAACAGAAAAGCCAGATAATGGCAAAAACAGTGAAACATCAAATGAAAGCTTTGGTTTACAGTAAGGCAGGTAAGCGATACAATACCATACAATATCATGTGGAACAAGAGATTCTCATGGAACGCAGTTCGGACGTGTGGACCCCATTGAACAAGGTACATGTCCAGTCTTTGGAGATGATAGGGTAAGTGTTCCCACACCCCGGCCACCCCCTGACCGGAGCATACTGTGGCCAGAGTGCGCGACTTCCCACCCCGCGGGTCAAAATAGACTTTCATATTCAAATAACCTGTAACTAGAATACCATATACGTGTATAGAGACTGTACAGTACTCTCCCAGTCGTGTCAATAAGTACCGTCTTGGCGATACAATACCCTTGTTTGGGTCTATTCAGTTAGTGGGATTTGCGTGTTGTTTTTGATCCATGTAGACCAAGGGAGCCATAAGAGATTGGCGCGGTCCGGTCTGCCGTTTCTAAGTGCTATGGCTTGTTCGTAGATATAGTGAAGATGAGTTGTCCTTACTACCTCTCCTAGAGTGGGTGGTTCAGGGTTTTTCCATCGTCTAGTTATGGTTAGTCTAGTCAAGAGCAGAACATGAGACAGGACGTGTCTCATCTGAGTTGGGTACTTGTCCATGTCCAAGGACAGAAGTGCAAGGTCAGGTCGAGGGTCAATAGTGTGGTGTAATATTTCAGACAATAGTTGGAATGTCGATGTCCATAGGGGCAGTAGTTTGGGGCAGCTCCAGAACGTATGGAGCATGTCTCCTCTTGTGTCACAAAAACGCCAGCATTGGGCACTGGTGGCCTTAGAGAATTTCGATGTTCTAGCAGGTGTCAAGTACCATCGTTGGGAGATTTTTAGTGCTAGTTCCCACAAGTTAGAACAACTAGTGGTTTTGTAAACTGAGTTGCATGCTTTGGACCATTGGTCTATGGAGTATTCTTGTCCCAGGTCAGTTTCCCATTTGAGTAAGTGGGTATTTTTGGTGAAAATCTGTTTCTGTTGGAGTATATTGTAAAAAAGGGATATTCCTTTGTGTTTGCTCATTGGGTTGTGCAGGAATTGCCTAGCAGGTTGGGGAATTTCACATTTCCAAGAAGTCGATTTAAGTAGATAGTGCTTAGTTCTGAGATAAAGGTAGAAGTCTGAATCAGGTAGATGAAATTCAGATTGTAGGTCATGGAAGGGCTTGAGTTGGTCGTCAGTGAAGAGGTCATTGATGTATGCGATGCCATGCTCACTCCATCGTGTAAAGGATATGTGGTCCATTTGGTGGTGTAGTGCTAGTAGCGGGATGTTCATGGAGATTCTCGTGGGGTAGTTAAGATTATGGGTTGTGAATTTTTTCCAGGTTTGGATTGAGGCTATTATCGTGGGGGGGAATTGAGAGGAATTGGTGGCGATGTGTGTATTGGATAGCAGCCAAGGGAGAAGACTTTTCCCTGGAGCCATAGAAGACTCTATTTGTCCCCAAATAGTGCGGTGAACAGGAGAGAACCATTCTTTAATCTGAGTGAGGATTGATGCCATGTAATAATCGCGGAGGTCAACATAACCTGCTCCTCCTGCGGTACGGGTTTTAATTAGGTGTTTGTGGGCGCTCCTCGCTTTCTTACCTTGCCAGACAAAGCGGGACAGTATAGATTGAAGAGAACTAAAGTAGTTATTCGGTATAGGGATTGGTAGGGTCCTAAAGAGGTACAGGATTTGGGGGAGGTGGAGCATTTTGAATGCCGCTAATCGGCCCATCCAGGACAGTTCAAAAGACGCTAACTTGCGAAGATCGTCTTGGAGTTTGTTGCGAAAGGGGATATAATTATGATAGAATAATTCAGCTGTAGTTTTAGTTAGTTGAACTCCAAGGTAGGTTACACTCTTATCAGCCCAAGCAAATGGGTATTGCAGTTGTAGTAGTATACTGGTCGTAGCGTCAATGCCTAGGTTCAAGATGTTGGATTTACTGTTGTTGACTTTGTAGTAAGATACATTACTGAATCGGGTTAGCGTCTCCTGAACTGCCGGGAGGGAGGTGGTAGGGTTGGAGATCATTAGTATGACGTTGTCTGCGAATAAACTTATTTTATGTTCTTGTTTTCCTATTGCTATTCCTGTAATTTGCTTATTCGATCGAATAGATTGGGCCAAGGGTTCCATGACTAAGTTAAAAATTAAGGGGGAAAGAGGGCAGCCTTGCCTAGTTCCATTTGTTATGCTGAATGGGTTGGACAGTGAATCTGCCGAGTACACTCGGGCTGAGGGAGAGGAATACAGGGCCATGATGGCACTATGAATTTGCCCCGTGAGTCCGAATTTCCTCAAGACCGACGATAGGTACCCCAATGTACTCTATCCAACGCTTTTTCCGCATCTAGGGATAGGAGTACAGAGGGGGTACCTGTGAGCCTTGCGTGATGTATAACATCTATCATCCTTCTGGTAGCGTCTGAGGATTGTCTGCCTTTCGTAAAGCCTGATTGGTCTTTATGTATAAGCTCTGGGATGATGTCGATTAGTCTATTGGCGATCAATTTTGCGTATATTTTAATATCTACGTTGAGTAGAGAAATTGGCCGGAAATTTTGGGGAGAGGTTGGTTCTTTGCCTGGTTTGGGAGAGTGTAACTACAATTGCGCTGAGCATATCTGAAGAAAAGGAGGATGTGGAGACCGCAGAGTTGTATACTTTGCAAAGTGTGGGGGCCAGGGTTTGTTGGAAAGCTTTATAATATTCCCCAGTGAAACCGTCTGGACCAGGGGACTTGGCTGTCGGGAGCTTAGTGATAGCGTATTCTATCTCCGGGATTGTAAAGGGATCATTAAGTCTAGCTAGTTGTGTTGGAGAGATAGAGGGAAGGTTGATGTTTTCTAGGAATCTGTTGATGTCTGCTTGGGAAGGTTGAGTGGTACTTAAGTCGTCTTTTAGGTTATAAAGGTCCTTGTAGTAGGTACTAAATGCATTCGCTATTTCGTGAGTTTGAGCAGTTTTTCGTTAGTGTGTGGATGCAACATGTACGGTATTTTGGATTTGGCCTTATGCCCTTTAAGTCTTAATGCCATCATTTTACCTGCTTTATTGCCTGTGGAGTATGTATTCGCTCTCAGTTTGGTACATGATTTTTCGAACGCCTGGAGGAGTAAAGATCTCAGGTCGTGCCTAAGTTTGAAGAGTTTGGTTTGTAGTGCAGGAGAGGGGTTGGATTTGTTTTGTGAGTCAGTAAGTTCAATGTCAGCAGTCAGTTGGTCAAGTTTTTGTGATCTCATTTTTCTCGCCCTAGCACCTAGTTGGATAAAAACACCCCTGATTACAGCTTTGTGGGCGTTCCACACTACCTCCGGGTCAGACACCGAACGGGAATTTGTGGAGAAATATTCCTCGAGATGTTGTTGTATCTCCCTTTTTGTGGACTTGTTTTGTAGGAGATAGTTATCGAGTCTCCATAAGTAGGAGTTGGGATGGTGGGTTTTGGCGTTAATAGTGATACTAATGGGTGCGTGGTCTGACCAGGTGGTAGTATGGATCGTTGATGCTGAAATCTTTTGTAACAAGCATTTATCAGATAGAAACAAATCAATGCGTGAGTAGGTGTTGTGACGCGGTGACAGAAAAGTATAGTCGCGTTCACTGGCGTGACAACACCTCCACACGTCAAATAAAGCATTAGCAGATATAAAACCCTTTAGAGGAGAAGCGAGTCTCTTGCAACCTGCAGTGGAGTCGGTGTGGACATCAGGTACTAGGTTAAAGTCGCCACACCACATTACATGTCCTTTCTTGATTTTGTGGACCTTTGTCATGAGCTTATTGAGGAAGGACATCTGGCGTTGGTTCGGTGCATACAGGGATACCAAGGTGTAAAGAATGTTATTAATTTTGCAGATAAGGATACCGTCCCTCGGTATCCGTGACGCATTGTAGGAGTTCAAACGAAACTGTGTTGCGTATGGCAATGAGGACGCCTCTTTGTTTCTTAGTGTATGATGATTTAAAGATATGAGGGAAGAGCCTATGCTGGCAAATAGGAGCTGAGTCCTGGGTGAAATGTGTTTCCTGGACACACAAAATGTCGCTTTTGAGCGACAAGGCTGACTTCCAGAGGGAAGAGCGCTTGGCAGGGTGGTTCAAGCCCTTTGCGTTCAAGGACACTACTGTTATGGACATTGCAGTGTTCTTTTGGGTGTTGGTGTATATGCGTAACTTACAGTTGAGAGGAGAGGAGCTTGGACACTTCAAGCTGTTTGCAGGGACAATAGCCGAGGAGCCTTCAGAAGACGTTCGGTGTATATTTGCGGCGTCGGAAGTTGTTGGATAGTGGAGGTCCGCTGCAGGATCTTCAATGTTCTATCAGTAGAATATGCCGGAGGTAGGTATCGAAGCTGTATCACGATAAGATGTATCTGTAGTAAAAAATAAGGAGAGAAGGGAAAAGAGAAAAAAAAAAGAATGGGGAAAAAGGGAAGAAAAAAAAAAAAGGTAAAGAGCAAACGTGGATTCGGTAGGTAGTAGCAGATGTTGGTCGATAGGAGATATGTCAGCAATGATCTACTGATCTTGGTTGTTGACTGACTAAACCTGGGGGGAAAAAGTTCAGAATTTAAGTCTGAGAGAGCGGTCGGCCGGACCGGATTCTGTCTGGTAGCTCAGTAGGAATACGGGCAGAAGCATTCAGTTCATGGCGGAGTGGTGGTTTCTTCTCTGGGGGCCCTGAGGAGGGGAGTTGAATCTCCGTGGAGGTGTGGAGGGGCCATGTGGCGGTTCCAATATGATGCCCCAAGCGTGCAACAATTTCATTCCTCCTTCCATTGTGGAGATCGTGTGTGGGATGCCGTTGTGTGTAACCAAGATGGTGGCAGGGTGTCGCCATTTGTAGATTATTTTATGGTTTGTGAGGGCTTTCGTAACTGATTTCAGTTGTCTGCGCATTTGTAGGGTGTACTGCGAGAGGTCGGCAAAAAGTTGGATGTCTGTGTATGGAGCTGGCAGGGTGTTCATTGCCCTCGCTTTTGACAGGATCTGCTCCTTTGCTTGATAGAAGTGTATCCTTAGGAGCACGTCCCTCGGGACCGTGTCAGCTAGGTGTTTAGGCTTAGGGATCCTGTGTATGCGGTCGATCGTCAGCTCTATAGAGGTTAATTTGGGCAGCATGGCGGCAAACATGGCGCCAGCGTATGCTTGCAGTTCAGCAGGAGGTACCGATTCTGGAATCCCGCAGATTTTTATATTGTTGCGGCGGGAGCGGTCCTCGAGGTCTGCGATTTTTGATTTGATCCAGTCAGTGTCATCTTTTTGGGCCATACATGTATCAACTAAATCGTTGACTGTCTCTGTACATTCCTCCATCTTGTCTTCTAGGTAGTGCACTCTGTTGCCCCTTTGCCTCATGTCAGTAGTAAACTTTTGCATTAAAGAAGACAAGTTGGTCATGAGGGATGATTGGAGGGACATCAGCATGTCCTTCATGGTTGTGTCAAGGACTGGCTGTCCAGATGTGGGGAAGGCCGCTATGGAGGACTGCAGGGAGGATATGGCGTGTGCATTATGCAGCGCTGTACTCACTGTGGATCCAGCCTGGTAGTTGGCATCCAAGCGCATCCGCGCTTTAGCTGGGCTCTGGGAGTTGGGGGTGAGAGGAGGAGAGCCATCGTGCGATGGGGGAGTGAAATCCCCTTCCATTTCTCCTGGATCTCCACTCGGGTGATCTGTGTAGGCCGCAGCCTGTTTAGCTGAGGCGCCGGCGGCGCCATCTTGTCTCAGGCCGCCGTGCTGGAACGAGAGGGCCGTCAGCTTCTGGAGGTTCCGTTCCTCCTTTCTTTTGTGGGATGCCATCCCGGAGGGTTCCCCAGCACTGGTAGAGGCGATGTGGGGGTTCGATGGGGCTGTAATCTGCCCGTTTAGTGCTCTAATTCCGGCCGGCCTGGGAGAGCTACAGACTCAGGCTTCCATCCGGATCGCGCGCAAGCCACGCCCCCTTCTTTTTTTTTTGTTATCTTTAGTAAATAGCAATAAATATGATTCATGTAATTGAGTTTTACTTGTTGTCTGTTGTATTCAGTTCAATAAATGCAGAAAACCTGTTGATCCGTTCAGATATCCAATAGGCTGATCATTCTCTGTGCTCACTTTTATCAAGCAATGTTTCCAACTATCTCTGTGTATTACAGAACACTTTCCCCTATACTGCAAAGAGAGATGGGGGATGGGGCCTGTAATCTTGCCCTACATGATAACATTGCTTCTCCAAAGATACAGTACAGTATTTGAGAATTTTTACTCTATGACAGGAAGAGTGTTGCTCAGTGGCATATCATCCATGTGTGCAATGTGTGGGGTTGGGGCCCATTGTGCACTAACACACAATGCACACATGGAGATGCTGCCACTGCTCCCCTCTCCTCACTATCCCCTAAAATGCACCCCTCCCCTCTTCTGTGCCCCCTCCCATAGCACTGATCCCCTGTGGCTCCCCTGTAGCTGCTGATTTCTCCTCCTCTCCCCTCCCGCCGGAATCAGGTGCTGCAGGGGAGATACAGGAGGATTTAACAGTGAAAATAGACCCCCCACTTTGACTGCCCCCCTCCTGTCCCATTCCCCCACTGATCCCCCAGTGCTCCCTTCCTGCAGCAGTGTTTGCTGGCTTCCCCTACCTCCCCCTCCCACCGGCTGTTGCTGCTGGGGTGGGATGATCAGTGTTTTAGGATGGAAAGTGGTGGGGGGTAGCTGGTATTCATATCATGCTTACCAGCCCCTTCCTGAATGAACACAATGAGTGATTGGTACCCACTGCTCCTGTGTTTATTCATCCCTAAAAGACAGTAAACTGTGTTTACAATGCTTCAGTTCGTGAATTAATATTTATTAATTTGTAGTTCAGCTGAGGCCCTGTTGTTGCCTCAACCCCCCCACCCCCAATAAATAACACTGTAAAAACAAAAAACTATTAAGGCTGCCAGGGCTGGGCTCAGTCCTTCCTTCTCTGAGCTGGCCGCTCAGCCTTCGGCTAATTCCAAGCTCCTATCTCTCCACAGTTACTCAGCTGTTGGTGATATCCTGCTCGTCAATCCGGCCTACTTAAGCCATCCAGTCCAGAGGATCTCTGCCTTCGCCTTAGTCAACATCACAGAGATGCTCCTGTATTCCTGTTAAAAGACTTGCTTGTCTGACATCCCTTCTGGCTCCAGATCCTGCTTGCTGTTTTACTATGCTCATCTCCGTCTCTGACATTTGGCTTGTCTGACTATCCATTTCGGTTCCTGGACTTTGGCTATGTTTTGACTACATCTCTTCTTTTTACTTTAATTATTAAACAAGTGTGATTTAACTGTACTTCTGTCTCGGACTGATTTCATGGTTTCTGACAAAGGCCTTGTTCACACATGGACATGTTACATGTGAGGCTGTCTTTTCCCATGTGCAGGTGTTCCCTGCGTCTCTGTGCAGGCAGTCCTGTTCATGTCAATTGAGAAGCACAGTCACTGCTCTGGATTTGAATTTCATGTGGGTGCAGGTGCATCTCTCTGAACTCACATTGTCTGCAATTGGGGCTGTGCCCCCACACCAACACAGAGGTCAGATTGGCAGCAGTGACTGTGTCCATGCAGCTGCTACATCCCATTTGACGTGCATGAGACTGCCTGCACTGGGATGCATGGAACACCTTTGCACCCCTGTGTGTGTAAACATGGCCCCCACGCGGGGGCGTACACTATAATACGCCCCATGTGAACAAGACCTTAGTAGGAATTTATCAGGAATCTTGAAAGTTATGTTGTGTTTATGTGTATTAATAATGATTTTAGTGTATTTTGAGTGAAAACTGTGAACTGAAAAATATTTGTGCAACTATTGAAGAGTCTAAAAAATCAACTATTGCAGGGATTGTACTGGGGGGTCAGTCTGTCCCCAGTGTAATCCCCCTATAACAGTCTGACTGGCCTAGGGGGTTGTACAGGGGGATAGACTGACCTCAAGGGGATTATACTGGGGGACAGAGGGACCTGGGGGATCATACTGGATGGCAGACTGACCAGGAGGGATTATACAGTCGGGCAGATTGACCTGGGGGGATTATTCTAGGGGACAGCCTGACTTGGGGGGAATATGCAGGGGCAGAGAATGACCATGGGGGGGGGGGGGATATTGTACTGAAGGACAGACTGATGTGGAGGGGGATTATACCGAGGGACAACTTGACCTGGGGGAGAGGATTTTACTGGGGACAGACTGAGCCGGGGGGGGGGGGGATTAAACTGGGGGACAAACTGACTTGAGAGGATTATAGGACAGATTGACCTGAAAGGGGGAGGGAATATACTGAAAGGCAGACTAACTTGGGGGAATTATACTGGGGGACAGAAAGACCTGGGGGGGGAATTATGCTGGGGAACAGTCTGACCTGGGGGGGATTGTACTGGGGGAGACACTGACTTTGTTTTATTTAACCATGCCTCTTATGCTCCTCCCACCATTAAGCACAATTTGGCCACACCCACTGTTCACATTAGCACGCTATGCGCATCACATTACTCTTCTACTTGGTTTGCCCAAGGGTGCCAATGTCTTTTACAATCCTATCAATGTCCCTGTCACAATGAAAACCTCACCCACTCTTCACTGTGGGACACTAAGTACAGCACTGTTTTATGTAGGCTCACTGATTTCATAAAACTACCCCGGTGTTGCTGGCAAAATCACCAAATAATAAAGGAAAAAGTCTGGGAAAAAATAAAACTAATGCAGGCTTCACATTGCCTTCTATTGTAATGAAATGTTTTGAGAAATCTATTTTAAATCATATTAAACAATGTATTCCACTGAAGCTGGATAGCTACCAGTTTGCCTTTAGAGAAAATATACTCACAGATGATGATATTGCACTTGCCTTCCATTCTGTATTGACTCACTTAGAAAACAAAAATATTCATTCCCATGTGTGTTTATAGATTTTAGTTCAGTGTTTAATACTGTTTTACCAATGAAACTAGTTGCTAAGCTAAACTCAATAGGACTGTAATGCCGGGTACACACGGTTGGACTTTCCAATGGGAAATGTTGGATGTGAGGTTGTTGGCGGAGAATCCTACCGTGTATATACTCCATCGGACAATTGTTGTTGGACTTTCCGCCTACAAATGTTGGCTAGCATGTTCTCAAATTTTCCGCCAACAAATGTGTGTTGTCGGAATTTTGATTGTGTGTATACAAGTCCGTCGGACAAAAGTCCAAAGTACAAACACTCATGCTCGGAAGCAGAAGCGGTCGGTCTTGTAAACTAGCGTTCGTAATGGAGAATTAACATTCTTGACGTGGCAAATTATGAAATCTACAAATGCAGCGCACAATTCTCATCTTCTTTAATGGGAAAATAATGAAGCTGCTTTGCTGGTGATACTGATGGAGTTATTGCAAACAAATTTTCAAAGGCTTTTTTTTTCTAGTGATATCAAGAATAATATTATTATGTTTTTTGGTTTTTTATTTGGGCAAGTTACCACAACACCATTATCCCGTAGTTTTTAAGAACAAAGATACAACTATGTTGGTGTCCCTTGTCAATTTTACATTGTATTTTTTAAAATGTAACGGCCTACTCCCAAACTGTCATTTGAAGTAAAACACATAGCAAAGTATTATTCTACACAATTTTTTTATTGTAAAATAAAAAAACAAAAATTAGATATGCTATCTGCCAATAGAAAATAACCAAAAAGTGCATTCTATTCATCCAAAAATATAGAAAATGTACCAAATAAAATCATTATTCAACCAAAAAAATAATTTCAAAGCAATAACTCTAAGGCCAATAATAAATAACATGTTATCTCCTCTGATTCCGCAACATGTCTGGTTGAAGAACGGCCATTCAGAAACGAATTGAAAAGCGATAAATAAAAAACGCGAAAAGAAAAGCATGAATAAACACTCACCAAACTTCTACTAACACGAAATTAGCAGAAGGAGCCCAAAGGGTATCGCTAAAGAGCTGAAAAACCACATAGTACGTCTAGTACTTCACTAAGTTCGTAATTGTTGGCCAACATTTGTGTGACCGTGTGTATGCAAGACAAGTTTGAGCCAACACCCTTCTGACAAGATTCCACGATTTTGTTGGCGGAAAGTCCGATCGTGTGTACAAGGCATATCTGTTTTTTTAAATTTTTTTTACTGATTGGTAACAGAGGGTAAAAGTTGGTAATCGTTATTCATCGGCACTGTCCCTTAGTACAAGGGTGCCACAAGGATGTGTACTAAGCTGTTTTTTATTTATTTATTTATTTACTTATAATTGTGACTCTCATTTCGAAATGGACTCTGTGTTAAAATTTGCAGATGTCACCACGGTTGTGGGGAAAATAAGGGTCAGCGATGAGTCTGAATGTCCTCAAGATATAGAAAACCTAGTTGGTTGGTGCAGAGAAAACAATTTAAAGCTAAATGTATATCAGACACAGAAAATTATTAGCAATCTTTGGAAAATAGGAAATGTTAGCTACGAGCTGGTGATCGATGGGATAGAGGTTGAAATTGTACAGGAGTTTTGCTTTCTAGGAAAAAATAATTAATGAGTATCTGTTATGGACAGGTCATATATCCCAGTTGGTGGGAAAGGCACATCAGAGACTGTATTTTTTGAGGAAGCTGCGGAGCGCAGGCTTTTCAGAGCAGTTCTCCATCAACAGGGATCATGACTGGTCCATAAATACCTTGCAGAGGGTTATAAACATGGCACAGAAGATTATTACAGGGTTTGATTTACTGTGTACCGGGAAAGGGGAAATAGATTCTTTCTGTGATCCGCATGGCTCCTGAATGCTGGAGGGTTTTAGGGTTTTTGGAATAAACTAAATTTAAATTAAGGGGGGGTGTATTTATTATGGCATGTGTGTGGTATTTCTGTTCTTGTATTTGGATATCCTGTTTTCTGCATGCAATGGAAAGTTAAGGTCCCGGGATAAGATAAAGTAAACACTAGGACCCATTTGTGATATCAACAGCCCTGGATCTGTATTTTGGGCAGCATTTGTATCCGACAGTTAAATAATTATACATTCTTCTTGTTTAGGTCTTTTTTTTTTTTCTAACGGTGAGAGCTGGAAAGCAATGAGAAGATTCACTCTTGCAACGCTCCGAGATTACGGGATGGGAAAAAAAAGCGACAGAAGACAAGATTAGTGAAGAAGCCAAATATTTAGTGCAGACACTGAATTCTTATGGAGGTGATTGACTTGATGCATCTTTGTCTTTATCATTATTGGGTTTTATGCCTTTTATTTACTGTTGGATTTTTCGAGCATCTGCATTTGTTATTGGAATGATCTTATAGGTTCTTCCTTGATAGCCATGTCCATGTGTTCCTTATCCTTTGTAACTTCTCATTCTTGGGGATTTTCTTTCCATGATGATTTTTTTTTGTTTATCTGCATTTGTTATTGGAATGAAGTAGACATGTGCACACTGAAATATTTCGGGGATTTTTTTTCCCTTCCTTGTTTTTATTTATTTAGTTTTTCGTTAAAAATTGCATGAAAATCCAAATGAATTATGGTCGAATCTGTCATTGAAGGCTTATGGTGTCTGTCGAAAGTTCAAAGAAGATTCGACGGAGCAGCTAAACTGTATGACTCTGTATAGTTTAGCTGCAATTTCACCCAGATCCAGCAGAATCTTTCCTCTCTGGGTCGAATCTTTCCTTTCTACGTCAAATTTTTTCTCTCTATGAATAATCTTGGACTAATAGAGTAAGGTTAGGCACATTCGACCACAGGTTCAATGGACATAGATTGTTATTGTCAGCGTCAAATCTCCTATCTATATCAACTGTTGTCACAACGAAAAAATAAAGCATTTGTTTACGTCGGATCTTTCGTTTTTGGATTATGCACTTTCGTTATCGTTTGTTAAAACGATAACGAAAATATCTGAAGTGAACAATGAGATCGACAAACGAACACTACTCTCAACTGAGCAATTGGATATACTGTATGCAAAGATGTCTGTTGGCATTGAACATCAAGGACTAATTTTTAATGGCAAATAATCAAACTATGTTCAGCAGATATGATAGTGTCCCAATTCAGGTCAGGAGTTCTGGCATCACCAAGATACTGGCACTGAAAGAAAATTACTTAAGACAACACATAACGCTTTATATTGCCTGCAAAAAAGATGATAAAATCGAGCTTGGGAGCTTGTGATAAAAAAGACATTTACAAATAATATGATTACACTGCTATATCATTTATTAACCTCTTCAGCACCATAAGGTTTACCCCCCTTCATGACCAGGCCTTTTTAATGCAATATGGCACTGCGTTACTTTAACTGACAATTGCGCAGTCATACAACGTTGTACCCCAAAAAAATGTATCTCAGTTTTTTCCCCACAAACGGAGCTTTCTTTTGGTGTTATTTGATCACCTCTGAGTTTGTTTTTGTTTTTTGCGCTATAAACAAAAAAAGGCCAACAATTTTGAAAAAAATATATATATTTTTTACCTTTTGCTATTAAACACTCCCAATAAAAAAAAATAAAAAAAACGAATCTCTTCATCAATTTAGGCCAATATGCATTCTGCTACATATTTGGGTAAAAAAATCCCAATAAGCGTAAATTGTTTGGTTTGCTCAAAAGTTATAGCATCTACAAACTATGGGAATTTGTATTTATTTATTTATTTTTATTAAATTTTTTTTTTATTAAAGGGGGAACCCATACAGGGTCCAAAATTATAACTTACGTATCGTAGCCTCCCTGGCGGTAATCCCGAGTCTGGCTCGGGGCAGGAACTTCAGTACCAAAAGCGGTAACCTCGGGCTTGCGTTGCAGGATGCGGGGGGGGTTACTTACCTTGTCCCCTGGATCCTGCGATGTCTCCCCCGCTGTGTGAGCGAGCCGTCTGCTCGCTCGATTCACACAGTGCCGAGTGCCGCTGATCTCTGTTCCCTGCGACGTTATGACGCACGGGAGCGGAGATCGGCGCCAAATTCAAAAAAGTTTAAAAACACAGATTACAGTACTGTATAAAAAAATACACACATCCCCTTTGTCCCTAGTGGTCTGCCCAGTGCCCTGCATGTCATTTTATATAATAAAAAGATTTTTTTCTGCCTGGAAACTGGAGATTGTCCATAGCAACCAAAAAGTGTCCCTTTATGTCAAAAGTGGTTTTAGACCAGCTAGAAAACACTGATAATAAATTAGAATCACAATTTATCATCAAACAATAAATTTAATGACAGCGACTATTCTGCAACTGAGCAAATTTCAGTGTTTTTGATTTGATTACATTATTGAATCATTTTTATATATATTTTTTTATTATTATAATTTATGATTTTGTATTTCAAACTTTATCATACCCGGGATGTCTACTAGAATTGCATGCCTACAATATAAAAACGCCAAATTTCCATGCAAGATAATTGTACCGCTTTCAGCACAAAATTCCAGACAGAATCATACCGCCAGGGAGGTTAAATACTTTAAACCTCATTAATAGGTAATACATTCCCATCCAACAGGTTAAAGCTATCAGCATTACAGTAAAGCCCCATACACACGCGCGGATTATCCGAGGACCAGGTCCGTCAGACTTTGTCTGATGTTGGTTTTGCGTACACACGGTCGGACCATCCGATCATTCTGAACGTTTGTTGCCTACGACGGGACTACGTAGAGGCTAGTAGCCAATAGCTTTGGTCTTGTAATGTGATCTAGCATGCGTAGCACTTTGTCCGGTCGGACAACCGTACACACGTCGGATTTGGTGTGATCGGACCGTGTTGTCGGCAAATCTATCCAGCAGGAGATAGACTTTGTCCGTCGGACAATCCGACGTACACTGTCCGATGGTGCATACACACGGTGTGATTTTTCAACAACATTGTCCGATCGGACAGAATCCATGAAAAAATCCGACCGTGTGTATGGGGCTTAATTCATATCAACATCTTAATCTGATTCTGAATATCTTTCCCCTCTCGATTATAAGCTCTTGTAAAAACATAGCCTACTCTCAGACTCCAGTCCCAGAGAAAGACCTCAGTCGGAGTACCTCTGTGTAGTAGTAAAAATGTTAAGCCTCCCCACTTCCTTTTTCCTTCTTTTTAAAAGAAAAAACCCAAATCAAAAAAAAGAAAAAAAAAAGGGGGGATACAAACAGAATCAACCCATCCTCCTCCCCCCCCCCCACAGACAGCCAGCGAGAAGGGCTCCAATCTCACCAGGAGCCAAACTAGTTGGAATAGGGCAGTGCCCTCTATCCTAAACAAATGAAATTTACATCAATAAGATTCTTTCCCTCCTCTAACTTAATAAAAAGGTTCCATGGAGCCCAGATTTTATCATATATCTCCCGCTTCTGCCAATTGTCCAAACCAAATCTTCCAGTTTATTCAATTCTTTCACCTTTCTGAACCATAATCTCACTGAAGGTGCTCGGGCCTGCTTCCAGGTAAGGGGGATGCAAGATTTAGCCACCTTGAAAAGGTGGCCCATGATGGAATTTTTGTGTGTCTTACCCGGTATTTTGGTGTCGTGCAAAAGGAAAAAAGTTGGGTCTTCAGGAATCTCAGGCTCACTGAATTTTTGAGTGATCCTTCGGACCTCTCTCCAATAGTCCCTGAGTCTGGAGCATAACTAGAAGATGTGTTGTAATGTCCCTCCTTCCAGCATCGCCAGCATCGATCAGAAGCACTTGGAAAATATCTATGAAGATGGGCCGGAGTACAATACCATTGAGAAAAGATCTTATAATTTGTTTCCTGCATTTTTGTGCAAATTGAGGTTTCAAATAGGGAGCAAATTATGTTAGCTCGCTGTTCCTCTGTGAAGATTATGCCCAAGTCCACCCCCCCCATTTCTGAAAGAATGGCAGTTTTAAGTCTTCAGGAGGTACTACCAATAACGTGTATATCTTTGAGATAGGACCACTCTCTCATACTTTCTCGGTACAGTACTTTTCAAAGGGGAGTAAATTACGTTCATAAACATCAGGAGCATCTAAGATATGTAAAAAGTGTCTCAATTGAGCTGCCTGACAGAAATCCAGTGGATATTGCCCGGTTCCTGAAGTCAACATTTGAAATGTAGCCCATTTCCCAGATGATATGAAATGAGAGACCTTTTAGGTCCCCTGTTCCAATAATCCATCGGAATTTCTCCCCCTCAGGCCCAGGGCAAATTGTGGGTTCCCCAGAATTGCGAACAATCGAGAGTCTAATGATGAAAGCTTGCCTTTAGAAAAATGCCCTGAGCACTGCATCAACGTGGATCCTATCAGGGGGTGTGTCTTAATATTGGATGGAAGGCCTCTACAGCACCATGATGCTCTATTTAATGCTACACTGCTCTGTGCCTGTTTCAAGTTAGGCCAAGTTTTTATGTCCCCATGGCTGCACCAAACTATCAGGCAGACCAAATATTATTTTTTTTTGTATTCCAGGTAAACCTTTTGACATTATGAATGTTCTTAATGCTGCAGTGGCCAATATAATCATCTCCATACTACTTGGTCATCGATTCAATTATGATGACCCAATTATACTGAGACTCATGGGTATGATTAATGAAAACATACAGCTTATGAGTTCCCGTGCGGTAATGGTAAGTTATTTACGTGTGTGTGGATGATATGTGTTATGAATCTGATGCTTGGTCACCACTGGACATTTTCTAAAAGACTATCAATGATCCAAGAAAAAGTTACTACAAAACATGCCATACCTGAAAAAGTTGTGAGTATGCAGAACAATTCCAATTTTATTATAGTTTTTCCGAAACAAAATGTTTTTTTAATTTTTTTTATGGGCAGGGGCAAAGGAGATTGATTCGAACCCCTATCAAGTTTCTTTCACTCAATATGTTTCATTAATTAGATTTCCCATCAATTCCTAAATCACTGTCTTTTAAAATTGTGAATTTCCCATCACTAATTGAACGTCACCAGGACAAATAAAGAGGGTGAATCTCACCAATGATAACGATCTGATGTTATAGATGAATTACCTTAAACATATTCTTCTGGAGCCACAAAGCATATACATCTATTATGTGTGCATCATATAAATTTACCAGCCTAGTTATTATTGCAAAAGTAGTGGTGACTTCATCACTGTGCTGTACATAGTCTATGCAGAGAGCAGAGCTGTAGGAGGGGCCCAGCAGGATGACCCACAACAGGCTGCCTGCAGAAAACTACAGGAAGGGGCAGAGACAAGACCAGTCTCCCTGCAAAAGGAGAGAGAGCAACAGTGCTCAGTCTTTATTACAGGAAGCTCCTATACAGAGGTAAAGTGTCATACTGGATTTCTGCACAGATCTGAAAGAAATACACAAAGCACACCAAGTCTGGAGATAGAATACATGTGCCTCTTATATTTAGACAATATTTGCTTATCCTGGAATTTTGCTTTGAGCCATACCTTGTGTATTTTTTTCAATAGGAATTGAACCTTGCAGTCATTGAACTAAGCAGCTGCCCTTTACCTGCATTAACGTGTTTCGCTAATTATAGTTGGATAATAGTTGGAGAATTATGATACTTTAAATGCTTGGACATTTAGACAATGACATCTAATGTATGGCCATTATGATTTAAACTAATGATAAATAATAAAATATGGAGTTTTCGTTGTTTGTATTAATGAGCCTAGGTGTGTTTGGATCCTAGTTCAGACCCACCAGACTGAGGCCACCAGGAAGCTGTCACTGTACTAAGCCAATTCGTATACAAGTAAAGTAAATGTCTCAGATGCTTGTGATTCGCTTAGTACACTGACAGCTTTCTGGTGGCCTTGCTCAGGTTGGTTTGGACTAGGAACTGAGCATGACTGTGCTCATCCAACCGTATTCGCAAGGTGCAGATCACTTGTTTGATATTATACAAAAAGTTATGCCGTGTACACACAAGCGTATTTTCCGTTGGAAAATCTTGGATGGACTTTTCGATGGAATTCCGCTCAAGCTTGGCTTGCATACACACGGTCACACAAAAGTTTGCAGAACTTTCAACTGTCAAGAATACGGTGACATAAAACAAGAGCCGAGAAAATGAAGTTCAATTCTTCTGAGCATGCGTCGAATTGTTTCCGAGCATGCGTAGGAATTTTGCGTGTCGAAATTGGTACAGGCAATCAGAATTTCCGATCGAAACTTTTTACGACAAAAAAATTGAGAACATGCTCTTAATCTTTTGCTGGCTGGAATTCTGCCATCAAAAGTCCGATGGAGCATACACACGGTTGCATTTTCTGACCAAAATCTCTCATCCGACTTTTGCTGGTGGAATTTATGATCGTGTGTAAGCGGCATCAGTTGAAGATATCGAGTTTGTGACAAGTGGAGCAGTGCATTTTGTTGGATTAGCAACAATGCCCTACCTCCTGGCCCATTTAGCATTTTCCTTATCATTGTAGCTCTAGCAGGTTTGTTTTTAGGAGTGTTGAATGTCACAGTAATATTCTGAGATAGTAGTAGATATTGAGAACAAGCTCCAAAAAAAAACTGGAGGCAAAAATCAGGGCTTAGTTTTCCATTAGCATCATCATCTATCTTCCCAGAATAAAAAATGCACCATCTTTCTTAGCCTCATTCTTCACAAATTTCAAGTATATTTTGAATTATACACCTACTTTTTTTTTTTTTTTTAAAGCTATACAATGTTATCCCAACCTTGTTAGACCTGCTTCCAGGACCTCACCAAAAACTTTTTGAAAATATGTGGCAGTTGCAAAACTTCATAAGAAAAACATTTACTAAACAGAAGAAAAATCTAGAGGTAAATGACCAGAGGAATCTCATTGATGCCTTCCTGGTGAATCAACAAGAGGTAAGGATCACATTTCATTAGAGATAAATTGAATAATCTGCTGTATTTGATATCCAGGATAGATTTTCTTAAAGCGGAAGTAAACCCATCGATTTAACAGTTTAAAAAAAAAAGGCATGCGGGAATGCTAACTGCACATTGGCTGTGCTCTCAACCAAACAGTCAAACCATCCAATGGCTGGTGTCATAACAGATCACATGTGCAGCACCGTGGCAGTTGAAGATTAAACAGAGGCAAAGATGGCAGCTTCCTTGGCTGAAAACGATAGGGGGGTTTACTTCCACTTTAAATAAAATGATTTTTTTCCCCCTTATAAATCACATTTAAAGCAGGTATTTGTAAGATGTGTTTTATATAGCCTTGCTGTCATGTAATAGGTTTAGCTGTGGATAGTATTAACAGAAATATTTTTTAATACTTTACTTATGTGTACATTGTTAAAGGCCACCCCACCCCAAACCTTTGTATTGACCAGTAAGCTCACCTACTGTATCATAGTGATGGCCTAATAAAAATGTGTAGGGGGTTGGAGGACTGGTCTGGGCTGGACTTTAAAAAGTGCTCAGACTTGTAGATTAAAAGGTTGTGAGATATGAGGGACATATTAGCACGGATTGTACATATGTTCAGGCTCCTCTAGGTGCATATACAGTATTCATTGCTTCACATAAATGCTTGTTTTCTGACAGCTGTACTTTAATTAAAGTTTTTTAAAATGATTAAAATCAGTAATCTTTGGCATGTTTGACATGCACTGGTTACCCCCATACTCAAAAAAACCTCACTAGACCCCACCTGTTTGAATAACGTAAGACCCATCTCCCTGCTCCCGTTTGCCTCCAAGCTCATCGAATGCCTTGTCCATGACCAAATGAGTCGCTACCTCATGGACAACAACCTTCTCGACCCCCTACAGTCTGGCTTCCGCCCACAACATTCTACTGAAACTGCCCTACTAAAACTCACCAATGACTTACTAACTGCTAAAACCAACAGCCACTACTCCATACTCATACTTTTGGACCTCTCTGCTGCCTTTGACACAGTTGACCACCTGCTCCTCCTCAGCAAACTACACTCCCTTGGCCTCTGTGATTCTGCTTTATCCTGGTTCTCCTCCTACCTATCTCAGCGCACTTTCAGTGTCACTTACAACTCCATCTCCTCCGCTCCCCTTCCTCTTTCTGTTGGGGTACCCCAAGGTTCCGTCCTTGGGCCCCTCCGATTCTCGTTCTATACCTCTTCCCTGGGCCAGTTGATAACCTCCCATGGTTTCCAATACCACCTCTATGCCAACGACACCCAGATCTATCTCTCCACTCCTCAACTCACCCCCTCGATCTCCTCATGGATCTCAAACTTACTGAATGACATATCGGTATGGATGTCACACCACTTCCTCAAACTCAATCTTTCTTTTTTTTTTTCAAAATGTTTTTATTGAAGAAATGAAATAGAAAGACATATGAACATAACATTGTAAGTCATTTTTACAGAAATTACGAAAACTACAGAGATTACAGAAGATCCATTAGACGTGAGGTCTAGAGGTAATACATATGTCAGCGAGAAGAACATTTGATGAGAAAAAAAAAACAGATGGGTAAAAACCTCTAGTTGCTAGGAAGTGTGAAGCAGTGTGGACAGAATGTAACTGTCTGATGCATGCCGTGGTCCCTCCACACATGCCAGGGTCCTGGGGAGGAGGGGTGGGGGGGGGGGTGTAATCCTTGACTCTGACCTCTCCTTCAGCCCCCCCCCCGTGACTTCACCATTAATATCAACAACACAACCATTGGTCCCTTCACACATGCCAGGGTCCCTGAATCTTACCTCTCCTGGCTAAATCCTGCCACCTTCACCTGCGCAACATCTCCAGAATTCGACCCTTCCTAACTAATGACACCACAACGCAACTCATTCACTCCTTGATTATTTCCCGCCTTGACTACTGCAACTCTCTCCTTAATGGCCTACCCTTAAGCAGGCTATCCCCCCTTCAGTCTATTATGAATGCTGCTGCTAGACTAATACACCTCACTAATCGATCCGTGACTGCCGCCCCTATCTGCCAATCCCTTCACTGGCTTCCCCTACCCCACTGTGTAAAATTCAAAATGCTAACCATAACATACAAAGCCATCCACAACATCCCCCATCTACATCACCAACCTCATCTGCAGATATCGCCCAAATCGTCCCCTTCGCTCCTCCCAGGACCTCCTGCTCTCTAGCTCCCTTGTTACCTCCTCCCATGCTCGTCTTCAGGACTTCTCCAGAGCCTCTCCCATCCTCTGGAACTCCCTGCCCCATTATGTCCGATCAGCCCCTACCCTGTCCACCTTTAAGAGATCCCTGAAAACTAATTTATTCAGGGAAGCCTATCCCACACCCACCTAAGAACAACTGTCCCGAGCCACCCCCATCAAATCATTCTCTGCAGCTATTACCTTTTGTACCACCACCGCGTCCCTTTTGAATGTAAGCTCTGAACTGTACTGTAATTGTGTTGCCCCCCTATACATTGTAAAGCGCTGCGTAAACTGTTGGCGCTATATAAATCGGGTATAATAATAATAATAAAAAACATGTTTACAGCTGAAAATATAGGAATTTAAGAGCCTCATTGAGAAAGTTAAAAGTTAAGGTTTAAGCTAATAAAAAAAAAAAAAAAAAAAAAATATGGCAACAGAAAAGATAGTTAACTTCAATATTGAAAATTAACATTTAGACTTTATGGTCATTAAGTAATCCTTAAGAAATGTCATACAGTCTGGCCTATAAGAGCAAGAATAAAAGATCTACAAAAGAACATCAAAAGTACTTATGTGTCTATAAGTACAAATATCAGAATTATCCAGGCTATGGTGTTTTTATCATATTTGTGAAGAAAATGCAAGATGCAAATGAAGAAGCAATGCTGGCAGTGTTGCCAACCGTCAGTATTTTTAGATCTAATGTGTGTGTGCTGCCCATTCTAACTTACTATATCAAAAATAAAATAAGAAATGTGTTTTGTATTATCTACCTTAAATCACATTTATAAAAGCCTTTTCTAAAGATGATGCACAAGAAAGCCTGCAAACAGTAGACATGTGCACACTGAAATATTTTGTTTCGGAATTTCGCTTTCATCCAAAAAATTAATTTATTTAGTTACTCCCAAAATTAGTTTTTATTTATTTTGTTTTTCGTTAAAAATTGCATTAGTCCGAAAATCCAAATGAATTAAGGTCGAATCTGTCATTGAAGGCTTATGGTGTCTGTCGAATGTTCGAAGATGATTCAACGGAGCAGCTAAACTGTATGACTCTGTATAGTTTAGCTGCAATTGCACCGAATTCCAGCAGCAATCTTTTCTCTCTACGTCGAATCTTTCCTCTCTACGTCGAATCTTTCCTTTCTACGTCGAATCTTTCCTCTCTGCGTCAAATCTTTTCTCTCTATGTAGAATAATCTTGGACTAATAGAGTTAAGGTTAGGCACATTCGACCACAGGTTCAATGGACACAGATTGTTATTGTCAGCGTCGAATCTCCTATCTATATCGAACTGTTGTCACAACAAAAACCAAAATAAAGCATTTGTTTATGTCGGATCTTTTGTTTTTTGGATTCTGCACTTTTGTTATCGTTTGTTAAAGTGATAACGAAAATACCTGAAATTCGGACGAAAATGCATTCGGACGAAAACGAATGCACATGTCTAGCAAACAGTTTGCTGAAGACAAGCAGACTAAGGACATGGATTACTGGAACCATGTCCTGTGGTCTGATGAGACCAAGATAAACTTATTTGGTTCAGATGGTGTCAAGCGTGTGTGGCAGCAACCAGATGAGGAGTACAAAGACAAGTGTGTCTTGTCTACAGTACGGTGGTGGGAGTGTCATATTCTGGGGCTGCATGAGTGCTGCCAGAACTGGGGAGCTACAGTTCATTGAGGGAACCATGAATACCAACATGCACTGTGACATACTGAAGCCGAGTATGATTCCCTCCCTTCAGAGACTGGGCCGCAGGGCAGTATTCCAACATGATAACAACCCCAAACACACCTCCAAGACGACCACTGCCTTTCTAAAGAAGCTGAGGGTGAAGGTGATGGACTGGCCAAGCATGTCTCCAGACCTAAACCCTATTGAGTATCCGTGGGGCATTCTCTGGTGGGAAGGTGGTGGAGTGCAAGTTCTCTAACATCCACCAGCTCTGTGATGTCGTCATGGAGGAGTGGAGGAGGACTCCAGTGGCAACCTGTGAAGCTCTTGTGAAATCCATGCCCAAGAGGGTTAAGGCAGTGCTGGAAAATAATAGTGGCCACACAAAATATTGACACTTTTGGCCCAATTTGGTCATTTTCACTTAGGGATGTACTTACTTTTTTGCCAGCGGTAAACACCAAATTTAACACGTTAAAAATAATTAAAAATAATGGGTACTAAAGCGCTGATAAATAATTTAAAACCTAAACCCTGATAAAATAAATAAGATTACTAAATGAAATGCTGCTACCATCAAAAGTGTTCCCACACTTAAAATAAGTAAAAAGATATACAAATAGCGTATAAATGGTGCGCAAATCAACCATATTCTGTGAGTTTAGATCTAGAAACAATTATTGCCAATAAATCCGATATGGTCAGTAATGCACAAGTAGTGAAAGTATATACAGTATATACAGTCCGTATATATTGTGCAAGAGGTAGGTGAGATTAAAAGTATACAATCCGTGTATACGAATAAAGTGAGTGTGTATAATCCTTGTTGTGATATAAATGCCAAACGTGCATAAAAAACCTACTATTAGCAGGTATCTCCAAATATCTGTATTACAGTAAATAATAAAAATTGAACAAAGGTTCAAAGTGACAGAAAGGTGATAAAAAATGTGTCCTGTGATATAAAAGATATCTGATGTAGCAAAAATAACCAACTAGAACGATCTAATGGCTAGATTGATCAAATACACCAGACGATTGGTGATGGATACAATCTGATTGCTAGGATAATCAAATACACCAGACGATTGGTGTTAGGTGAGATAGTGCACTGCTGATGATAATATGTAAAGCAGCTGATTAAAACTTCCACTGGTGAATGCGGCAAACCTACTAGTTTCCCAAATGTTATGGAAAAAAAGAAACAAAACAGTTGCCAATAAAGTGATAATATTGTTGAATAAATACGGGGAAAAAAAGAGAACAAAAACACTTTCCTTAGTATTGCCGGTTAATTAGAGATGTTTTCTCATACAGATCCTTCTAATAACTCTGTCCGGTATTTACATGTAAGAGAGAAGACAAACAAAAATACCATTGCGCAGCATTGCTACAAAAACTACACATGAGATTCCTATGCTTAGTTGCACTCACGTGTACCCGGTAGATTAGCGCAGATAACTGTATCAATGGTCAGGCTTTGATTCTGGGCTGTCAGCCCTTCTCCTCCTTCACTGAGCTCGTGTATCACACGGCGTCACTTAGGCTCCTCCTCTCGACGCGTTGCGTCACAGGTCACATGACTTTTTCAAGTTATATTATGTACATTTAGGATATAATCCAGGCCTTTCTTAAAGTGATCTACTGAGCTGGCCAGAACCACCTCTGCAGGGAGTCTATTCCACATTTTCACAGCTTATACTGTGAAGAAACCTCTCCGTATTTGGAGATGAAATCTCTTTTCCTCTAGACATAAAGAGTGCCCCCCTTGTCCTCTTTGTTGACTGTAAAGTGAATAACTCAACACCAAGTTCACTATATGGACCCCTTATATATTTATACATGATATATTTGTACACTATCCACATGGTCTCCAATAGTTGACTTTGACCTGACGGCACGAAAAAAATAAATGATACATTTTATAAGACAGTTTAAAGGACTAAAAAGAGTGCAGCATGATGTTTTAAGATTAAATCTATAAATACTGAGAACATACAAATTAGTCACATTAAGTTATCCCATACCACCATAAAAATATAGATACTTGTAGGCAGATGCAGTTAGCTTGCTTGCCACTAGGTGGCGTTGTTCCCTACATAGTGTGGTAGAGGGAATTCTGAAAGTGGGTGTTAGGCAACTTTAAGAGGAAACCATCCTATTGTGAAGTGCCCATATAGGTACCATGATGGGAGGAGCCTAGAGAGTAGGTACATGAGAGCCAAATACCCCCGAGCTATTTGGATGCAATCATCTACTGCCAAGGGCCCTTAACAGGTCTGTAGTCCTGGGGGAGGTAAATCAACACCAAGAAGGACCAGCTGTAGTCACTCTGAGTCTTTTACAGTTGTCTGTGGACCATGAGCAGGATGCAAAAAGCCTTTTAGGCCAGCTCAGTGTTCCTTGACATGAGAACTAGTACACATGGGAACAAGTGCAACATCTGGAAGCAAGGGACATGAGAGAAAGACTGATATATACTAATTAGGGATGAGCCCGGTGTTCGATTCGAACCCATGTTCAAATCGAACATCGGCCGTTCGTCGAAACCAGAACTTTGTGGTCCGTTCGCATCAAATTTGTGTGATACGAATGGCCCACAATGCACTGCGCCAGTCGCAGTGCATTGCTGGCTGATGATTGGCCAAGCATGCACTGTGACCCAGCATGCTTGGCCAATCACACCGCCGGCAGCGAGGAGAGCCATAATTTGCCACAGGCAGGATGCCTGTGGCCAATTATAGCTCAGGGGGGTTTAGTACACGCCCCACACTATATAAGGCCGCCAGTGCGGCGGCCTTGTGTAGTGTTGTGCGGCGTTCATAAAGAGAAGGATAGGCAGGGACAGTGTCAGCTGTGCTTTATACTTCTTTAGATAGCGCTGTTACAGTGAGTGTAGTGTTCAGGGAGAGAGTAGGATAGGCAGGGACAGTGTCAGCTTTGCAACACAGGCATCTGCCTAATATTAAGTCAGTGTAGTGTGCCTCCTGCACAGCTTACACCTGAATTTAAATAGCACTGATTGCTGTATAAATGACAATGGTCCCAAAAATGTGTCAAAAATGTCCGATGTGTTTACCATAATGTCGCAGTCACAATAAAAGTCGCTGATCGCCGCCGTTACTAGTAAAATAAAAAATATTAATAAAAATGCTATAAAACTATCCCCTATTTTGAAATCAATAATCGCTAATCGCAATTTAATGTTTAAATGTATCGGCCTAAACTGAGAAAAAAAACGCTCTTTTTTTGTTTATAGCGCAAAAAATTAAAAACACAGAGGTGATCAAATACCACCAAAGGAACGCTCTATTTGTGGGGGAAAAAAAGACGCCAATTTTGTTTGGGAGCCACGTCGCATGACCGCGCAATTGTCAAAAAAAGCGACGCAGTGCCTTATCGCAAAAAGGGGCCTGGTCCTTTGGTTGCAAATTGGCTTAAGTGGTTAAATGGCTTTTTTTCCTTTACAAATGTCATTTTGTGCAGGGACAGTTCTAAACATGGGAAACACATGCCACTTCACAGGCATACTTTAGACACCCCCCAGGTACGATATTTAATGAAATATTTAACTTTTTTTTTTCACTTTATGCATCATTAAAATGACTGCTCCAGAAAAAACTTCAGTTTTTAAAACTTTTTTTTGCATTGATACATGTCCCCAAGGGCAGGACCCGGGTCCTCAAACCCTTTTTAGGACAATAACATGCATATTGGCCTTTATAAATAGCACTTTAGATTCCGAACGTTCGCGTCCATTGTAATTAATAGGGTTTGAACGTTCGTGCAAACTTTTGGTCCGTTCACAAGTTCTTGTGCGAACCGAACCTAGGATTGTTCGGCTCATCCCTAATACTAATGAGGGCACATTATTCACACTCCGTGATGGAAGTTGAATGCTGAGGACTTAGTATACCGGGAGGAGTGGCCCCAACTCCTGATAAGTGAAGATGGCTTACAAATCATGTTCTGGAGCTATGTGCCCAAATGACAGCTACAGAATATCTGCTTCTGTATATAGCATTCTGTGCCAAAGAATTCTGTCAGTTCTAGAATGTTACATGGCATGGCCAACTTTGAGAAGTTACAGTAAAGTGCTGGAAGTATATTACTTGTGTAGACATTCCTTTATTCTCAAACGTTATGGCCTATGGCCAGGAATGTCATGAGTGGGCCTATGGCAAGGTGTTTGACACAATATGGCTAAGGAATACACCTACCTGCAGTTGGGTAGTTGTCCTGTCCAAGAAGAAGCAAGATGGAGACTTGAGCAGTTTGGCACCAAACACAAGCCCCCTTTACATACTCGTGCACAAACACATGCCTTATGTTTTCTCAGATAAGCAGAAACGAATAATGCCTATAAAAACACACTACATTCATTATTAATTTTACTTTTTACTAGGGAAAATCTGAATCCTCAGAGTATTTTCACAATGATAACTTAATTGCTCTGGTGAATGATCTTTTTGCTGCTGGAATGGAGACAACCACAACCACTATGAGATGGGCAATATTGCTCATGATGAAATATCCAGAAATACAAAGTAAGAAATCAAGTTTTTAATTAACTGATTGTATTATTTCATTGCAATAAAAGCCCATCACTGGGCCAAGACTAACCTCCCTCTCACCACCCCCTTGCCCATTCAGCTGTATTTTCTTTTTCCTACTTTGTAAACCAAGCTTCGCTCACCTAAGTGCATCGTCTCAGTTCCCAAAGGTCTCTGCGTGCTGACATCACTTTTGATTCCTCTTCTGGACCCTGAGAAGACTCTGCCTCTACACAGCTACAAAGAAGTGTCCACATCATGTAGGCAGTGATGTTGACACTCAGGCTCCATTCACACCTGAGTGTATCGATTTACTGGCTTTTTTTTCAAGCTTTTTTGCAGCTTTTTACAAGCTTTTTTAAAGAGTTTTAGAAATGTTGTCAGAAAAGAAGAATAATGCCCAGGCACATGGTTATGGGCAGACAGAGAATTTCTGTTAGCCAAATCCACAGATAGAGAATTCCTATTAGCCAAATCCATAGACGGAGAATAGCTGTTAGCCTGACCCACGTGAATGCGTGTGCACGCCCGCCACTAGAGTGGCGCCAAGTGGGCTATTTAAATACCTCTGCTGCACTATGATATTTCACTTATGGTCTACAGCATTCTGCTATCTGTTCTTGCGCTTGATCTCCTGTGGCCTTCGGATCCTTCTTGTACTCTACCTGAACTGAACCCTGGCTTGCTCTTCAACTACGACTCTGCTTGATTCCTCTGTCTATCTGTTTTGCCATTGAACATGACTACTCTGCTCCCAACGTGCCTGCTAGTGACAGACCCAGCTTGCCTAACTCTGTTCTGTGTCCAGCCATCGTTATACCTGTTGTCTGCCACCTGCCAGCTTGCCAAGTACCTCCTGCCTGTAACCTGCCAGCCTGCCAAGTACCCGATGTCTGCCACCTCCCAGCCTGCCAAGTACCTGCTGCCTGTGACCTGCCAGCCTGCAAGTACCTGCTGACCATCTACCAGCCTGCTGTGCCTGCTGTGACTACAGCCCTGCATCACAATCCAGCCTGCATCTGCAAGTACGCACAGAGCTTTCATCTGCAGCCATCACCAACTGAACTTCTAGGCACTCATGCCACTCCAGGCTTCTGTGCTTCCTGTTTACTTTACAAAGGGTACCAGGCCAGAGGTGTAAGAGATCACCTTCCTCTCCATGTCAGGCTCCATCTCCAGGTAAGTGACAAGCATAATACTAGCATTTTACAGCTTCAGGTGTTTTTGTTTAACCGATAGAAAGCACTAGGGGGAGGAGAGGGAGAGGAAATTAGGGGTGGAGAGCTACTGTTTGAGTAAAAAAAACGAGCGACAAAATGCTTGTGATACACTTGAGTCAGGCGTTTCTATCGAAGTCTGTGGGGCCAAAAATGCTTTTAATCCTGCTAAAAAGAAGCTCATGTACTTTTTGAGCTTCAGGCATTTTGCTTCAGTCAACAGAATGAACAGGGTCCATTGAAATGAATGGGATTTGGCTTGTTGAGTGTTTTAGAGCTACAAGCAAAAAATCTTTCAGGTGTGAACAGGGGCCTCAAAAAAGGACACCATCTCCTGCAAACAGAAGATACAAGTTTCTCTGTTGTAGCCCCATCACCTTTCATCCCTTTTTTGCAATGAAAGTACAACTTTCAATGGAAAGGGGAAAGCTCCTGAAGTCAGACACCCAGTAACAAATTAAAAATACTTTCACAGATACACACAGATGCTTCCCTGTCTTATAAAGCTAATAGCTTGTATTTTATAGTGTCTGTGCTAAAACAGGATTTTTTTATTTTGTTCATTTTTATTCTGACAGGTTTGCTTCAAAGAATGTGCAAATTGCTTTTCCTGATGTCTCCTGAAAGTACTGGCTTAATGCATATAAAGCTAAATCTATGGTTTCAATACTTTGAGTTACTAGCCCAGAATGACATATGAAATGACAACATTACTGTGCTTGTCCTAATCTTGTAAACCATGTTCTTGTTCTGGATCAGTCACTGATTGTATTAAATACTCACACCAGAGGATCAGAATAAAAGCCAAACTAGCATTTTCGAAAGAAGGTTAGTAATGGCAGCTACCATGCTGCTCGGATGATTTCACTAGAACTAATAAGATAGGAGGTACAGCTGAGTCAATACCACCATCATCTTTTGTTTCTTTCTTATTTCCATACCCAATAAGATGAACTAAAACTTTTTATTTTTTTAAGTTTGCCTGTAGCTCCTCCTTAAAGGCTCATGTCAGGGCTCCCCTAATGCCCCGTACACACGACGGAAAATGTCCTATCGGACCATGTTGTCGGAAATTCCGACCGAGTGTGGGCTCCATCAGACTTTTTCCATCGGAATTTCAGACGGAAAAAGTTTGAGATCCTGCTCTCAAATTTTCCGACAACAAAGTCCTATCTGATTTTTTCCGATCGTGTGTAGCGAATTCCGACGGACAAAGTGCCACGCATGCTCAGATTACTATACAAGACCAAAGCTATTGGCTACTAGCCTCTACGTAGTCCCGTCGTACGCAACGAACGTCACCACGTTCAGAATGATCAGATTTTCCGACAACTTTGTCCGACCGTGTGTATGCAACACCAGTGTCCGGCAAAATCCGTCGAAAAAAATCAGACGGATTTTGTGGTCGGAATTTCCGACTGTGTGTACGGGCATAACTCCTAACTAATCGCTGGTATTAAAATAAATCAAATTTTAACTCATCTAAGTCCATAATCATGTGATGCTCAAGTCCTGAGCCTTCTTTTTTCTGTGGTTTACAGGACAAAGGTCTTTCTTCCCATGTCCCCATCACTGCCTGTGTGACATGGACACTTCCTATTGACTGTCTAGTGGTGAGGTTCTCATAGGATCCAGGATAGGAATACCTATGGTAATATCAGAGTGAGGGCACTGTTAGGGAGTAGCTGGCATGGATACCCACACCCTTAAAACTGCACAGAAAGGGAGCTGAACAATGAACGAGGTGAGTAAAACATGATTTAGAAGGTATGAAAAATAAAGTGCAAAATGTGTGACAGAGTTGTGGGAAGGGCGTTAATTTTTGTCTGCAGATGGACTGAAATATTCCTAATGTAGCACATGTACATATACCTATCTATATTTGTCCAGTAAATATAATTTACTATAATGTAAACAGTATCCATTCCTTGGCAGAGAAAGTTCAAAATGAAATTGATAGCATTATCGGCACGGCTCAACCTCAAGCAGAGCATAAGAAGGAAATGCCTTATACTGATGCTGTAATTCATGAGATCCAGAGGTTTGGTGATATTGCACCAAATGGGATGCCACATGAAACGACTCAAGATGTCACATTTAGAGGATATTTCATTCCAAAGGTGAATGCGTTATTTCTTATTTTATTTTGCAATGTTCAATAGTTGTTGATGTAATAGTTTTGTGTCGGTTATATATACAGCAATAGTCAGGCCGAGAGTTTCCCATGACAAAATATAAAGTTCCAAAGTAGAAGGTAGCAGAATAAAGATAATTCAGTGAAGTATCCACATATACATGTATTCAAATTAATTACTTGTAAAAGTTAGTTGTGAGAAGGTATAATGCTATATGTTTTGCAAGTAGGAATTGGTCCCTGTTTCAGTGAGTCCCCTGTCCTGGGTGGGAATGCTGGGTGGAGTTAGTTAAGTCCTATATATTCTGGAGCTGAAAAAGGCTATCTCTGGTATACGGATATGTAAGCCTATAGGCTGAGGTAGGGAACCCTTCAGGGGAAGGCCCGTAACAGACTCATTTGCCAAACCAACATATAGGGGACCTGCAGTGAGGATAATGGAAGAGTTGGGTGACCATCCTGTTTTTTTTAGTTGAATCTACACTGTTCAAAATGTTTGAAGTTGGGCCTGAAGCAGTGGAAGTGAAAGTCACGTTTTAAAGAATTGTTAATTATGCATCCGCCTGTCAGGGAAGGCTTGCCCATAATGCAGATAAAATTTTCAGGCCCATACATATGTGCATGAGCAGGCCTGGAATCGTCCGAACAGATATGCACAGGCATGTGCAAGTGCACACACCTGTTTCCAATACAGGAGCCAGACAGCCTATTTAAAGAAGGCTACTGCACTGGCTAGTTGCTGTTTGGTCTACAGCAATTGGTGTGCTTATTCCTGATTCCTGTATCTGACCTCTGATCCTGACCTGGCTTGCTCCTGGCCACGTTTGTCTGCTACCACTCCTGCCCTTGCCTTGACCCCATATTCTGCTTCTGCCTTCTGTTCTTGTTCCATCTGCTTTTCCATTGCTGACATTAGCCTGTGACCTGACTACTCATCTGTCTGCTGTTTATGCCTGATCTGCCTGCTTGTTTACAACCCGGCTTGTCTGACCCTGCAATATAAAATGTGACTGATAAAGCTGCGCCAGCTAAACAAATATTTCAGGCTCAAACATACATGTAACCAAAAAAGAAAAGATAAAAACCCAAAGAATCCATATCAAATATAAAATGGATAAAGCTGCGCCAGACAAATATATAAACATACATGAAAAAAAGAAAATGGCCAAATAATAATATACCAAAAAATGAATTACATACACAATAAAACTACAGAAGAGTGTGTAAGGTATAATAAATAAAGTCCAAATGGGAACCACATTAATCTTGATTAAGTGTCTTCCTTTGGTACTAAACCAGGTAGAATATAGTGAGTAGACTGCTGATTAGATGGTAAATGGAACACCGCTGTGACAGGCATACAAAAGTTTTGTGCAATCCCATCCACCATTTGAATTTGGCGCTTACCAGATGTCTAGTAAAAAAAGGCACTGCCTATGAAGCCTGCAACATCCCAGATGGGGAGTAATTGATGAGACCGATCAGATCAAGGACAAACACTCCAGGAAACAAGAAGGACCTCCACAGCCTCTGCTTCGCTCAAGGACATCCAACTAATTATCTCAGGCACATAAAAACAAGGGACCGCCCATAGCGTGATACTGCTAAACACTTGTTTATTTAAAAAATTTAAAAACACTTACAAATATATGAAGAATAACGAGCACAATACACACACTGCCGGCCGGTCAGTGCAAACCCGTCCCCCGTTCACGATCTCCGTGGTAGCGTCACTGCGTGCCTTCCCATACGTCGTTTCGTCACAGATGACGTTGTCAATGGGGAACGGGCGACGCAGTAACGCACCACCCATATATAGCCCAACCTCCACCTGAATTGCATGGAGTTAGACAAGTGCAGCCATCTTGAGTGTGGGAAAGAATGCCCATACCCAATACTAATAAGCAGCACTATATAGAAAATAAATAAAAAAAAATAAAAACGATCGTAACTAATTAAAGACGAAGGTGAGTTTATTTAGTAGTGGAATTATAAAAAATTAATGGCAAATGGCCGTGATGCAATTAGTTAGACTACATAACGCTATCTATAAAAATAAACCACGCCATGTGAATTAGACATGTTATAATGGTGGAAAAACATGATGGAAAATATACTGAAAAATAATGATAAGGGAAGTGCAAAAGTGAACCTAGTAGAGGAACTATAATGCATATAAGCAATATATGATAATACATATTTAGTGAAAATGGAATGTCCCTGTGTCATGGTGGCAGATAAGCCCATATATCACGACCACAAATGAATATTAAGAAATTAACTCAAACAAAAATTAGAATACAAATAACTGTATATGCTGTGAACTGAGCCCAGACTCAGTGAAATCAGTGAAAAAAAGTGAGAAAAATGTTTTTATTTAAAATATATCTATAAACCCAATAATTACCAAGTATCCATATTAAGGTACCTATGGTAATAGGAAAAAATTTTTTTTGTAAATGAGATTCCAAAAAAAATTAAATTAATAAGAATTAAAAGATGTAAGAATGCACATATGTTATACACATACCCCAATGAAGAGATATGGCACAACATGCATGCATTTAATACGCCCACTCTACATGCATCTCAGGAGGAGTGTACACATATGACAATAGCATAAAAAGAGGGAAAAATTAAATTGAATAAGAAAATTTTTTCCATTATTGTATAAACATAGCAGTACATACGAATAAAAAACAATAATAATATATAATTTACCCCTAGGAAAAAATTAACTATCCGCATATTTAGGAATTATCCACAAACGCATTAATTTCCGCATATTTAGGAATTATCCACAAAGGCATTAATATCGGTGTCTATATTGAGTCCATGTGGAGTGTAAGATTTGAGGCGATGGATCCATGACATTTCAAGTTTGGAGATTTCCCTCACTAGGGAACTCCCCCGCCAATGGGGTTTGAATTTATCGATCCCAAAAAATGAAGTCCCAGAAGGGTTCTTGTCGTGTACCAATAAGTAGTGTTTGGACACTGAATGTTTGGGGAAACCACTAATGATGTTGGATATATGCTCACCCAAACGTACATGGAGAGGACGTTTAGTTCGGCCCACATATTGCAGCCCACAAGGGCACTGCAGCATATAGACCACCCCCTTGGAGGAGCAAGTTATGCATGGTTTGATGGTATGGTTCCTCCCTGTAGCTGTGCACACGAACGAGGTGGTACGTCTCCCAACATTCCTGTTGAGGGAACAGACCCTGCATTTGCCACATTTGTAATACCCCGTGAGCTGATCGAAAAAACCCCTTGTACTGGTCGGAGGATCTACGACGTTGGCTGCAATTTGGTTCCTTAGAGAGGGTACCCCTTTGAAAATCACTTGAGGTATATCAGGCACAAGATCTTTCAAAGTGGAGTCACTTTTGACAATATGCCAATGTTTTTTGATAAGTTGTTTGATACCTCTGTGCTGTAGTGAATAAGAGGTAATGAAAGGGACTCCATTACTGAAACGATCTCTTTGTTTCGGGCCTTTATCTACCAGTAGATCTCTTCTTTCTAGTTCTTTCACATCATTCCGAATCTTAGTCAGATCTTCCAATTTATAGCCTTTCTCAACAAACCTCTCAATGAGAACATTTGATTGGGCCAGAAATTCGTCCTGTTCTGTACAGTTCCTTTTAAGTCTAATAAATTGACTCTTAGGGACCGAAATAAGCCATGGTGAATGGTGACAGCTCCCAATGGGTATAAATGAATTTCTGTCTGTGGCTTTGAAATGAGTGGAGGTCTTAAATTTATTATTATCTATTCGGATATTGAGATCCAAGAATTGAATAGTATCCTGACTCATTTCGTATTTTAATTCTATGCCCCTAGAATTGATATTCAAGGACTGTATGAATGACTGAAGGTCACTAGCCTGGCCATCCCAAAGGAGGAGGATGTCATCGATATAGCGTGCCCAAAGGACAAGTTGGGGTATGTCCTGGGCATAGATGACATCCTCCTCCCATTGGGCCATAAATAGGTTAGCCAGGCTAGGGGCATATTTGGCACCCATAGCCACACCAACTATCTGTAGATAGAATTGGTTATTGAACCAGAAGTAGTTGTGTGTGGCTACGTATCTGAGTAAGGACATAATAAAGGTCACCTGATCGTTGGAAAGATGGGATTCCTGTATTAGATATTTGTTAACTGCTTCGAACCCTAATTCATGAGGGATTATAGTGTATAAGGACGTGACGTCCGCCGTCACCATCCACATACCAGGTCTAACAGCGACGTTGTCCAGCATATTTATAACCTGCCTTGAATCCTTAATAAAAGATGGCATCTTTGCTACCAAAGGCTGCAAATAGGAGTCAATATACTTACCCACCCGGGACGTCACTGAGTCAATCCCACTGACTATAGGGCGCCCGGGTGGGCAAGAAGGGTTTTTATGTAATTTGGGCAGGTAGTAAAGAACAGGGGTTCTTGGGGCCCTAGGGATAAGAAATAATGCTTCTTTGGAATTCAAGATCCCTGTATTGCGGCCTAACTTAATTAGTTTTTCCAATTCCCTGGTAAATTGAATTTTAGGGTCAGAGGATAACTTAATATAAGTGGTCTCATCATCGGCAATCCTATGCATCTCGGTTAGATAGGTTTCCCTATCCAATATCACAATGGCCCCCCCCTTATCGGCTGGCCGGATAACCAAATCTTTCCTTTCGCATAATGAATCAAGGCCTTCCTGCAATGTGGTACTCATTCTAACTTTTTTAGTTTCCATACATTCCAGGTCTCTCAATAAAACGTCTCGAAACACACGGAGTGAAGGTGCCAGACCTCCTGGGGGGTTAAAAAGGGAGGCGTTAGCCAACCCTGAGTGAACTACCTGGGGAACCATTGAATTGGTTTGAACAGGTCTGTCAGGAAAAGAGTTGTTGCTCATATACCTTTTGATATTGAGCCTACGCACAAATTTGTGTATATCCATATATGTATGGAATTTATTCAAACCCTTGGGGGGTGCAAATTTAAGACCCTTATCTAAAATGGCTCGCTCGGAGTCTGACAGGGGTCTGGAACTTAAATTAAAAATGCCTTTTCCACTCACATCCTTGCTCGCTTTTGTTGCTCGGGACCGCCTCCCCCCTCTGGTTCCTCTCCTCTTTCGCCCAAACGTTTTTTTCCCTGTGTTGTACGGGGAAAACCCCAGCCATTAGGTAATAAGGGAGGTGGGGGTAGACTTCCTATGTTAGGACCGGGGTAAGGGCCCTGTATGGAATTGTTCAGTGGCTGGAACTGGGAGAAAGGATTAGGAAGAGATTCCTCATATGGGCCATTGGCGTCGCTTAAAGGAAAAAAAGCATTTTTAACCGGGACCCCATAGTCCCAACCGGAACCCCTCCCTGCGGTGTCAAAAAACGGGGATGGGGGCTCAAACGTTCTACCGTTAGGTTGTCCCCAACCTCTGTGTTGGCTCACCTGCGTTTCATTGGCAGGTGGGTTAGGATATTGGTCCCACCCTTTGTTACGAGGAGGATATTGTCCCCCTGTATTAGGCTGGGATTGTGGAGGTGGATATGAATAGCCCCCAGTGGATGCGTACGCTCCAAAATTGGATCGTGGCAAACCACCTGGTGGAAAGTTACCTCGATGGGATGGTAACCCCCTATTTTTGCCACGTCCCCTACGGGGTGACTGATAAAATTGATTACTCGCATTGGTTTGGGTCCTTAAAGGGGGATTGACCCGTTTAGGTATAGGGGGTTGATTTAACGTACCCCCACCCGCTCCCATGGGGTCTATGGGGTTGGTCACCTCCATAGTGGGGTCATTTTGTTTGGATAGTTCATCCAACAGCTTTTTTTGCCACTCAAATACGACATTCCCTGTATAATCTGCCAGGTCTCTGTTGTATTTCTTCTTTTTCTTAACTCGCTGGTCTTTGTCCTCTTTTTCAAGGATTTTTAAGAGACTCTGCGATTTCTCTCTATACTCATTACTATCCTTAATAGTAGCCAATTTGATTTGGATATTCTTAATTTCATCATCTAATTTGGATAGTTTGATTGTTTTCCTCTCTACAAGAAATTTGAGGAAGGAGATGCCTGCTTGGTTAAAATATTTAAACCATTCTTCAAGGTCTAGGTCACCCTTTTGAGGGGCCACCTCCCACCTCAAACTTCTTGGAACCATAGAGTACTTGATGTACGTCTCTAAGTACGCAATATCCCATTTAGTATGGTTTTCTGAGATCATCAGATTTTTCAGGCGGATGAAAGTGCCACTCAGATCACTTTCATCCTGTGTATATTTTTCAAATACACCTTCTATATCAAGCGCTCTAGATGTTCTAAAATCAAAGACATCCATCTATAACAAGGCAATGAGTATATATATAGATCAAGATGTAATTTCAATACAGAAAAAAAGTCGGTGAGACTCTGAGTGATGGGTCAACCTAAAACATGGGGAATTCAGCTGCGGTAGACAGTATCAGAAACAGCAAAATGAAATCAAAAATAAACCGCGCTAAAAAAAGTGATAGGGGAAAAAAATAAAAAATCTTAACCTAAAAGGCTGCTGCTAAAAGTGGGATACACACACACAGGATATATAAAATGGATAAAGCTGCGCCAGACAAATATATAAACATACATGAAAAAAAGAAAAGAAAATGGCCAAATAATAATATACCAAAAAATGAATTACATACACAATAAAACTACAGAAGAGTGTGTAAGGTATAATAAATAAAGTCCAAATGGGAACCACATTAATCTTGATTAAGTGTCTTCCTTTGGTAATAAACCAGGTAGAATATAGTGAGTAGACTGCTGATTAGATGGTAAATGGAACACCGCTGTGACAGGCATACAAAAGTTTTGTGCAATCCCATCCACCATTTGAATTTGGCGCTTACCAGATGTCTAGTAAAAAAAGGCACTGCCTATGAAGCCTGCAACATCCCAGATGGGGAGTAATTGATGAGTATGTGGTATGTGGATGGTGACGGCGGACGTCACGTCCTTATACACTATAATCCCTCACGAATTAGGGTTCGAAGCAGTTAACAAATATCTAATACAGGAATCCCATCTTTCCAACGATCAGGTGACCTTTATTATGTCCTTACTCAGATACGTAGCCACACACAACTACTTCTGGTTCAATAACCAATTCTATCTACAGATAGTTGGTGTGGCTATGGGTGCCAAATATGCCCCTAGCCTGGCTAACCTATTTATGGCCCAATGGGAGGAGGATGTCATCTATGCCCAGGACATACCCCAACTTGTCCTTTGGGCACGCTATATCGATGACATCCTCCTCCTTTGGGATGGCCAGGCTAGTGACCTTCAGTCATTCATACAGTCCTTGAATATCAATTCTAGGGGCATAGAATTAAAATACGAAATGAGTCAGGATACTATTCAATTCTTGGATCTCAATATCCGAATAGATAATAATAAATTTAAGACCTCCACTCATTTCAAAGCCACAGACAGAAATTCATTTATACCCATTGGGAGCTGTCACCATTCACCATGGCTTATTTCGGTCCCTAAGAGTCAATTTATTAGACTTAAAAGGAACTGTACAGAACAGGACGAATTTCTGGCCCAATCAAATGTTCTCATTGAGAGGTTTGTTGAGAAAGGCTATAAATTGGAAGATCTGACTAAGATTCGGAATGATGTGAAAGAACTAGAAAGAAGAGATCTACTGGTAGATAAAGGCCCGAAACAAAGAGATCGTTTCAGTAATGGAGTCCCTTTCATTACCTCTTATTCACTACAGCACAGAGGTATCAAACAACTTATCAAAAAACATTGGCATATTGTCAAAAGTGACTCCACTTTGAAAGATCTTGTGCCTGATATACCTCAAGTGATTTTCAAAGGGGTACCCTCTCTAAGGAACCAAATTGCAGCCAACGTCGTAGATCCTCCGACCAGTACAAGGGGTTTTTTCGATCAGCTCACGGGGTATTACAAATGTGGCAAATGCAGGGTCTGTTCCCTCAACAGGAATGTTGGGAGACGTACCACCTCGTTCGTGTGCACAGCTACAGGGAGGAACCATACCATCAAACCATGCATAACTTGCTCCTCCAAGGGGGTGGTCTATATGCTGCAGTGCCCTTGTGGGCTGCAATATGTGGGCCGAACTAAACGTCCTCTCCATGTACGTTTGGGTGAGCATATATCCAACATCATTAGTGGTTTCCCCAAACATTCAGTGTCCAAACACTACTTATTGGTACACGACAAGAACCCTTCTGGGACTTCATTTTTTGGGATCGATAAATTCAAACCCCATTGGCGGGGGAGTTCCCTAGTGAGGGAAATCTCCAAACTCGAAATGTCATGGATCCATCGCCTTAAATCTTACACTCCACATGGACTCAATATAGACACCGATATTAATGCCTTTGTGGATAATTCCTAAATATGTGGAAATTAATGCGTTTGTGGATAATTCCTAAATATGCGGATAGTTAATTTTTTCCTAGGGGTAAATTATACATTATTATTGTTGTTTATTCGTATGTACTGCTATGTTTATACAATAATGGAAAAAATTTTCTTATTCAATTTAATTTTTTCCCTCTTTTTATGCTATTGTCATATGTGTACACTCCTCCTGAGATGCATGTAGAGTGGGCGTATTAAATGCATGCATGTTGTGCCATATCTCTTCATTGGGGTATGTGTATAACATATGTGCATTCTTACATCTTTTAATTCTTATTAATTTAATTTTTTTTGGAATCTCATTTACAAAAAAAATTTTTTTTCCTATTACCATAGGTACCTTAATATGGATACTTGGTAATTATTGGGTTTATAGATATATTTTAAATAAAAACATTTTTCTCACTTTTTTTCACTGATTTCACTGAGTCTGGGCTCAGTTCACAGCATATACAGTTATTTGTATTCTAATTTTTGTTTGAGTTAATTTCTTAATATTCATTTGTGGTCGTGATATATGGGCTTATCTGCCACCATGACACAGTGATATTCTATTTTCACTAAATATGTATTATCATATATTGCTTATATGCATTATAGTTCCTCTACTAGGTTCACTTTTGCACTTCCCTTATCAGTATATTTTCCATCATGTTTTTCCACCATTATAACATGTCTAATTCACATGGCGTGGTTTATTTTTATAGATAGCGTTATGTAGTCTAATTAATTGCATCACGGCCATTTGCCATTAATTATTTATAATTTCACTACTAAATAAACTCACCTTCGTCTTTAATTAGTTACGATCGTTTTTATTTTTATTTATTTTCTATATAGTGCTGCTTATTAGTATTGGGTATGGGCATTCTTTCCCACACTCAAGATGGCTGCACTTGTCTAACTCCATGCAATTCAGGTGGAGGTTGGGCTATATATGGGTGGTGCGTTACTGCGTCGCCCGTTCCCCATTGACAACGTCATCTGTGACGAAACGACGTATGGGAAGGCACGCAGTGACGCTACCACGGAGATCGTGAACGGGGGACGGGTTTGCACTGACCGGCCGGCAGTGTGTGTATTGTGCTCGTTATTCTTCTTATATTTGTAAGTGTTTTAAATTTTTTAAATAAACAAGTGTTTAGCAGTATCACGCTATGGGCGGTCCCTTGTTTTTATGTGCCTGAGACAATTAGTTGGATGTCCTTGAGCGAAGCAGAGGCTGTGGAGGTCCTTCTTGTTTCCTGGAGTGTTTGTCCTTGATCTGATCGGTCTCATCAATTACTCCCCATCTGGGATGTTGCAGGCTTCATAGGCAGTGCCTTTTTTTACTAGACATCTGGTAAGCGCCAAATTCAAATGGTGGATGGGATTGCACAAAACTTTTGTATGCCTGTCACAGCGGTGTTCCATTTACCATCTAATCAGCAGTCTACTCACTATATTCTACCTGGTTTATTACCAAAGGAAGACACTTAATCAAGATTAATGTGGTTCCCATTTGGACTTTATTCATTATACCTTACACACTCTTCTGTAGTTTTATTGTGTATGTAATTCATTTTTTGGTATATTATTATTTGGCCATTTTCTTTTTTTCATTTTTGGGGTTTTCATTTTATTTTTTTGTTTCACTTTTGTATGATTTTTTAATATTTTTTTGGCGCAGCTTTATCCATTTTATATATCCTGTGTGTGTGTATCCCACTTTTAGCAGCAGCCTTTTAGGTTAAGATTTTTTATTTTTTTCCGATCGGACAATGTTGTTGAAAAATCAGACCGTGTGTATGCACCATCGGACAGTGTACGTCGGATTGTCCGACGGACAAAGTCTTATCTCCTGCTCTAAAGATTTGCCGACAACACGGTCCGATCACACCAAATCCGATCGTGTGTACGGTTGTCCGACCGGACAAAGTGCTACGCATGCTCAGATCACATTACAAGACCAAAGCTATTGGCTACTAGCCTCTACGTAGTCCCGTCGTAGGCAACAAACGTCACCACGTTCAGAATGATCGGATTTTCCGACAACTTTGTCCGACCGTGTGTACGCAAAACCAACATCAGACAAAGTATCCGACCGACCTGGTCCGCGGATTGTCCGACCGTGTGTATGGGGCTTAAGAGTTGGGAAGGAGGGATGTGGGTGGGCAACACCTCTGTTTAAGAAGAAATACATTTTTACTCTTATAACGTAACAGATCTGTAAGTGTCATAAATACATCATTCATGAATAAAGATAACTTGTATTTATTGATACAAATGGCTTCAGCCAAGGGCTCTAGGCATAGTGTAAACAGCAGAGGGGATAATGAACAACCCTGTTTAGTACCATTATACAGAGTGAAGCTGGATGGTAGGGCATGTGGGATTTTGACCTGTGAGGTTGGTGTGGAATAAAGTGCTTGAATTGCCTTGCAAAAAGGTCCTGTAAATCCTAAGCATTGCAAAACAGAAAACAAATATGCCCAACCTAATCTATCAAATGCTTTTTGGGCATCCAGACCCAGCAAAAGAGCAGGTGTAGGGGATTTGTTCATAATATTTATAAGATCTATGGTCAGTCTAGTGTTATCCCCCTTTTTGTAGACCGAATTTAGTTGGATGATTGGTCTATAGTTAGCCGTAGTCCTTCCCCGGTTTAGGTATGACTGAAATATAGGAATGCAGAAATTGTGGATGGGAATCTCCCTTTAATGTAACATTAATGTTTTGATTTTGTTTTTTTTCTGTGTTTTTTTACATTAAAAAAACAAACATGGTCTTTTTCTGGGGTCCCCAGCCAGCACTCCTGGCACCTCCTCTTTGGCGAGTGCCCCCATAGGAAACTGGTTCCTATGGGGGTACTCATGTGGGCTCAATCCTGAGCTGCCTTGTCTATGTCCATTGAAACAGACAGTGCAGCTTGGCCTCGCCCCCGCTCCCTCATCATTGAATTTGCTTGACAGCAGCCGGAGGAAATGGCTCCCACTGCTAGTAATCTGTTCAGTGAGGAGGGAGAGAGCTGAGAGACAATGCTCTTGTGCACATTGCTAGATAAGTATAAGAGGGCAGCTTAGAAGGTTTTTTAAAAAACCCTAAAGTTTTAGAACCACTTTAAAAAAATCCAATAAATGAGAGGCCAACACCAGGAGAAATAGTTTGTAATATGAGTAAGGCAGGCCATCTGGTCCTGGGGTTTTGTGAAGGGATAATTGTTTGGCTGCATCAATTACTTTTCCCACAGTAATATCCACATTTAAAGTGGTTGTAAAGTCAGAAGGTTTTTTTTTTTATCCTAATGCATTCTATGCATTAGTATAAAAAGCCTTCGGTGTGCAGCAGCCCCCTTAACACTTGCCTGAGGCCCCTCTCTGTCCTGAGATGTCCACGAGTGTCTTAGCCATCTGAGATTCTGCCTCCTGATTTGTTGAGACACAGCAGCGGCACCATTGGCTGCCGATGCTGTCAAACTTAGCCAATCAGGAGAGAGAGGGGGCGGGGCCAGGTCGGGGCTCTGTGTCTGAATGAATACAGGGAGCTGTGACTCAGCTCGGGTGCCCCCATAGCAAGCTGCTTGCTGTGGGGGCACTGAAAAGGAGGGAGGGGTCAGGTTTACAGAAGAAGGACCCGAGAAGTGGAGGATCCGGGCTGCCCTGTGCAAATCCACTGTACAGAGCAGGTAAGAATAACATGTTTGTTGTTTTTATAGGACAAATAAAAACCATACTTTAAGAGAGCAATTCAGTTTCAGAGAGTTTAGGCAGTTTAAGAAAAGACATAAATATATAATTTTTTTACTTTTAAGAAGGGGGGGGTTGTAGGTCAGGGGAGATGCAATCATATAATTGAATGTACTATTCCTCAAAGGTTTTAGCTATCTTAGTCGAAGAGTAGGTATGGGTACCATCTGGTTGAAGAGAAAATTAAGACATTGATTGAACTGACCGTGTGCTCAACCTAATAGCTAATAAACATCCTGTGGGGTTTATTTGCATATTCATACAATTTTTAAATTTATCCAGAGAAGGGATCTTTCAGCCTTCTTTAAGTCAAGGTCATTAGGACTATTCCGGAGGGAAATAACAGTGAGAAGGCGAGCTACTGTGGATTAGACATGTGCAATTCATTTCGTTCCGAATTCGTTTTTTAACGAATTTTGACAAATTCGTTAATTCGGAAATATCCGAATTAACGAAAACCCGTTTAACAAATTTTTCTGAATATTCGTAAATTCAAATATTAAAAAATTTGTAAACACATTTTTAAACACATTAAAGTACATTAAAGTACATTATGACATTTGTAAATTCGTACATTTGTACATTCGGAAATTTGTACATTCGGAAATTCATACATTTGTACATTCGGAAATTTGTACATTCATTAATTCGTTAATTCGTTAATTCGGAAATCTGAAATAATAATTACTTAACTATTAAATTATAGGTATTGTAATTTCCTTTCAAATTTGTCTGTTAGTGAACGTAACAAATACAAATTTATCCCAAGTTATGAATTATCCGAAATAACGAATGCTGTATCTAAACGAATGGAACGTAATGAATTAATAATAATAAATAACAATAATAATAATAAAAAATGTTTTATTATTATTATTTGTTATTAATTTGTTCCCTTCCATTTGTTTAGATGTGGCATTCGTTATTTCGGATAAGTCGAAACTTTGGATAAATTTGTATTTGTTACAGCCAAATTTGAAAGGAAATTACAATACCTATACCTAATTTAATAGTTAGTTACTTTTTCAGATTTTCTAATTTTTGGATTTTCTAATTTCCAAATTTCCAAATTTTCTAATTTACGAATGTACGAATTTAAGAATATGAATTTTCTAATTTACGAATGTATGAATTTACGAATGTACAAATTTTACGAATGTACAAATTTATGAATGTACGAATGTACGAATTTACGAATTGCGATCATAACGAATGACCCGAAAAATGAAAAAAGCTAATTTAACGAAAACGAAAATGAACACATTTTTTGGCAGTGCACATGTCTACTGTGGATGCAGTCAACAAAAGCACACGTTGTATAATAGTTTTACGTTAGTTATCATTTTATTTGTGATACTGTAAGAGACAGATGAAATACAATGACCTCTAGTAAAGGCCTTGTGAGCCTCCCACAAAGTAGACACCTTGCACACCGATCCTTTGCTTATATGTAAAAAAGAAAACTCAGTAAGGGAAGAACAAAATGGGTCATATGTTAGTCGATAATATGTTATGAAGTGATTCATTCAACCTTAAATGACATGTTCTGGGTTTGGCAACAGACAAGGTCAGGTCTAGAATCATGGAATCATGGTCTGACTGGTCTAGTCAAGAATGCATCTTATATAGTAGGGAATAGAAACAACATTTTTATGTAGTGGGTGTTTGACCCTCAATTAATCATAAAGACCATGTGCCATTATCATTTGGCAAAAGGTGGTTGACATTTTATTAGTCTGCGAAGGTGGGTTTCCTCCAGATTTCCTCCAGAATTCAGCCTGTTGCTATTGAGCAAAAAACGTCCCCACCTACTACGATGAATGGGTTAGGTGCCTGGAGATGTCAGCCGAATACCTGGTTTAAAAGTTATTTTGAGCAGAATTAGGAGCATATACATTGTAATAATGTGAGAGGTGTACCTTCAAGTCTGCAGTCTAAATATATAAATCTTCCATAGGGGTCTAAAGTGGAGGAGATATTTTAAAGGGCATGTTGTACATTTTCTTGTTCAGTAATATTTATTGTAAGTACTGTATATCAAAAATGTAGAGAAGAGGGGTAGGGACCTGGGGTCGCCCGAGACATCAATTAGAGCCGACCCACACTTGTCATTGGAAGATCAGGAATGCATATATCAACCATGGTTCCCAGATCTTAAGGAACTTGCATGTTGTACAATTTAATCAATATAGCAAAACTTGCTTTACGCAAAGGATCAAAATCTATAAAGGAAGTTGGAAAATGTTTCAAAGTAATTTTGAGAAAACCCACCTCACGAAAATTAGTTTCTTGAACATATACCAACTCGGCCTAAGAGGCCTTGAACTCCTTCAAAGCAAAACATCTCTTCCCTGTGGAATTTAGGCATTTTACATTATAAAACATTACTCAAATTGAAACTGACATAATAATGAAAACATAAATAATAATAAGTAATTATTGCCCCCTGGTGAAAAAAAGAAGCAATTACACAAAGAAGAACATTATCAAACATCAAACCTAAAACTACTGTAGGTATGAAAGAGAATATGTAAACAGGTATGGGCTAAAATTAACCCAGAGTTGAAACACTGAAGTTGTAATAAGCTTGATGTCAGCATATCTCAGGACACCCTGGACAAGCCAAAGGTGTAATTAAGAGGACATACGCAGGGACTGCATGGTGGGTGCTGAGGACAGCTGTCCAAATAAACACGCTAAACGATTGAGCAACAGTTGAAATATGAAAATATAAAAGATTGTCATGAGCCTTAAGGGATTTGTTGGGAATCAAAAGTCTATAGGCATAGAACCATGAAAAGTAAAAGAAACAAAAACACATCCCCTCTCATTACCTAAAGTCAAATTGTAGACCAAGCTGGAGACATACACTGCAGAACTGGAGGTTGGCTCCATCTTGGCAGGGGTCCAAATCTTCCTAGGGGTCACTGTTGGTTGGCTCCTAGGGAGGGGAACATCTATGGCTTCTTCCGGGAGGAGAGGTAGACCTAGATGTTTAAAGAAGCCCTCACCCTCTTGAAGCTCATGGATGCTATGTTGAGTACCAGCTTTGAAGATGATAAGCCTGAAAAGGGAACCCTCAACAGTATTGGACATGGTGTTTATGGAAAGGTCATAGGTGACAAGGAATGTCACTTGGCACTTGGTCACTTGGTAATAAGTGACAGATCACCACAAATCTGTATCCTTTCACCCTTGTAGTCAATCATTGATCTGTTGCGTGTGTTAATTTTTTAAATGACTTTTATTCTTGCAGGGCACTGCTGTTTTCCCGTTGCTGTACTCTGTACTGAATGATGAAGCCTATTTCAAAAAACCCTTTGAATTTTATCCGGAGCATTTTCTTGATGCTAAAGGAAATTTTAAAAAGAATGATGCCTTCATTCCATTCTCTATAGGTAAATCTAAACAGAATGTGATAATGAGAATTTCAAAGACTGCATAGGATATACAGTCGTTTTTAAGCTTACAAAAAAGTTTGAAGAACGCTATTACCTGAGCCAGTTAGGTATTCCTTTCTCTCCTTGTAGGATCTGTGCACTCTTATGTTCTCATAATTATGTAACAATGCAATTGTTCAAAATCACTATCACTTTTATGAAAAGATCACATAAAGGTCTCATCTTCCTGAAATCAGTTGTACTGCAATTTAGGATTACTTTGATATATGATTGAACATTTTCATGGAAAAGGTATGATCTCCCTAATGAAAAAAGTATTCAAAATAGATTAAATCAGTCATTTTATTGTTGCATCAATATTTTATTTTTAGAAACATTGGGGCTGATTTACGAAAGCCGTGCACCATCAATAGAGGCGCACGGCGAGGGGCAAGGCACATTTTCATATTTACGAAACGGTGGGCCGGGAACAGAGCGCGAATCCCCTATTTACTATAGTGATCTCGGCGCACGGAAGAATGCAATCTGTGCGCCACTATGGACATGGCACACGGCATCTTCAATTCAATATTAACATTTATAAAACATTTAGAATTTACCCAATGAAAGTTCATATACAGTGTTCCAGGCAGTGGCACACTGTGTATTGCATGCAATTGTTCTTCTACAGATGTGAGTTTTTGGCTTTTTTGTTTACACCCCCCCAAATTTTTTTTAGCACCAGCCGCCACTGTTCATATATATATATATATATATATATATATATATATATATATATATATTAGGGCTGTCATTGAGTAAAATTTTCATGTTCGATTAATTTTTTTTTTTAATCGACTAATTTAGATAAATTATAACGCACATACGGATCCAACTACTTTTAGCTGATCTCCTTGCATTACAACTCTGCATTAGTCAGTGGTAAATGTGGTATACACTATATACAATCACCCGACACTAGTTCGTTTCCACAATCCATGACTTCACAGTTCACACAAATACAATTTAAATTCAAACTGTAACACTGAAGTAAGTAATTTTTTTTTTTCCACAGTAGCGTGACAATCCCTCCGCCTCCGGTCTAACTAATCACTCTCACCTTATGGCATGGACCCCTGTGCAAACAGGTGGTCATGCAAGCGGGTTTTAAAAGGGTTAACACGGACCATAAACTTCTCTCACGTCTCCTTAGATCTCAGCAAGGAAGCCAGGTCATGGGTAGAAAGAAAAGATCTAAGTGCTCACCGCTTAAGTATAAGATTTCCTTTTTGTGTTCAAACACAAACTACTATAAATATGATAAAAACACAGCATGTAAAGCCGACAATCATGTTAGTTCCGTAGGGCAGCAGCAGGTGACGTCATGCGTAGCTCCTCCCTGTACGCGTTACGTTCAATCAGAACTTCAACGTCACCGGACTCCTCCCCCCTTCCCTTTGTTAGCAGACGGAGGCACTTGTGGAAGGGGGGAGGAGTCCGGTGACCTTGATGTCCGTGATGTCACCGGATCTCCAACGGAATTCCCTGAAGACCCGGAAGCCGGTGGAGAGGTGAGTACTGATCAAAAGAATTTTGATCAATCAAAAAGATTTACGATTAATCGAGGAATTAATCTTTAATTCTCACAGCCCTAATATATATATATATATATATATATATATATATATATATATATATATATATATATATATATATATATATATATATATATATATATATATATAATTTGCTCTGCGTGAATGGGCCCAAAAAGTGAATGCTAGGCCACCCTAAAAAAAAGAGCATTAATATTCTTCAAAAAAAAAAGCATTTGAAAAAAAACATTTCTTTTTACTTTAACAGAAATCCCTGTTGCTAGGCAGTCTTCCTAATCTGTCTCCTTCCTACTCCGCAGTGATCTTCGGTCTTCTTTGGTCTATTCCGCTCCTCCGCTCTGTCTTCTGGGTAATGGGGCGCGCTGTGTTCTGGAAACTGTGTGTTCCCCAACACAGCGCGTCCCATTCACAAAGCGCAGCACGACTCGCGCATGCGCAGTAGGAAACAGGCAGTGAAGCCGCAAGGCTCCACTGCCTGTTTCCCTTAGTGAGGATGACGGCTCTGGGACCGGAGCGCCGAGGGACATGTCAGTCTCGGTGGCCGACATCCCTGGAAAGGTAAGTCTCCTTATTAACAGTCAGCAGCTACTTTTTTTTTAGCTGCTGACTTTAAAAAAAAAATGTTTTTTTCAGATGAAACACCGCTTTAAGCTATATTCTTTGCTGTATGAATGTCTTTCATTGATGCATAATGAAAACACTGCATTTGGCTACAAGATGGGACTAAGTATCATAGGAAAATTAAGGCAAAATTTGTCTTTTTTTCTTTTTCTTTTAAATCTGTGAAAAATATCCCTTCAGCACAGGAAATGGCTTGATAACATACCTAATACAATAACATAATTTCTTTGCTCCCTTTGCACAGGACAAATGTGCATGTACTTTTTTTTTTTATAAATACACCACTGCATATGCGTATAGTCAGTGTTAAGGACCGTACACACGATCGGACTTTTTGACAACCAACATGCAAATTAGCTGTTTTTGGACCAACATCCAACCATGTGTGCTCTCCATCGGACCAACTTTTTCGGACTTTTGTTGGCTGTGCGAACGGACCAACTTTCTGCCAACAAAAGTCCGATGGACCAAAGTCCGACCGTGTGTACACAAAACCAACGGACTTTTGTACAAAGTACAAACACTCATGCTCAGAACCAATACAAAAGATCAGACAACAATATAGAAGTTGACCAAAGGTGGCGATGGAGTATTAGAATGTCCTCTTTTGAAGTGTCGTCAGTACGTTGAAATGTCACTACGCTCATGTTTGTTGCCTAAAAAGTCCGATCGTGTGTATGCAATACCAACTTGGGGCCAACGCCCTTTGGACAAAAATCCACGGGAAAGTTGGTCCAAGGTCCGATCGTGTGTATGAGGCTTTAGAATGAGAGAACATAAATGTCACCAAATCATGGCTACAACCTGTTGCTGTCTAACCATGGAGTCAATGTGATAGTGTGTTGTAATATGATTACTATCATGTACAGGTATGTATATATATATTTTTTTTAAATAGTAATTGATCTTCTGTGTTTTAAGTTGCTTTTAGTTGATCTTTATTTTCATGTATGCCTGCTTGGGAACATGGAGAACAACAGGTACAAAAGCAAGCACTGACCAATGCAGTTAAAATTTATTGCACTCTAAAATACACATGTTGTGTCTTTCTCTAGGCAAAAGAAGTTGTGTTGGTGAAACCTTGGCCAAAATGGAGCTTTTCCTCTTCTTTACATCCCTACTGCAGAACTTCACCTTCCAGGCTTCCCCGGGGGCTGAGATAGACCTTGAACCAGCAGATGCAGGAAACCATGGGCCCAAGCCTTACCAACTTTGTGCAATACCTCGCAGCTAATTTGTTTATTTAACCAAAGTGTTATAACATAAGCTCAGTTTAAAAACCTCATATCTAATAAAAAAAAGTTAAAGAGAAAATGTACTGGATCTGCAGAAGCATATTTCTCAATTGTCTGCTTTATTCAAGTTTGTTTCCTTTGTGTTCTTTAACCAGTTGTAGACACTTGACATACTACACATGCTCAAAAACTCGTTATAAAATCTCACAATCCATCTGTGGAGGATCTTTTCCTTTGGCCTCTCTGCCGCTAACCCTTTTCATTTGTCAGCAACTCCCCACTGTCAAAATAGTAGTTGGGAGTTGTGTAAATAGACATAAGTAATGCCCCGTACACACGGTCAGAAATTCCGACCACAAAATCCGACGGATTTTGTCCGACACTGGTGTTGCATACACACGGTCGGACAAAGTTGTCGGAAAATCTGATTATCCTGAACGTGGTGACGTTTGTTGCGTACGACGGGACTACGTAGAGGCTAGTAGCCAATAGCTTTGGTCTTGTAATGTGATCTGAGCATGCGTGCCACTTGTCCGTCGGAATTCGCTACACACGATCGGAAAAAGTCCGATAGGACTTTGTTGTCGGAAAATTTGAGAGCAGGAGATAAAACTTTGTCCGTCGGAAAATACGACGGAAAAAGTCCGATGGAGCCTACACACGGTCGGAATTTCCGACAACATTGTCCGATAGGACATTTTCCGTTGGAAAATCCGACCGTGTGTACGGGGCATTAGAGATATACAAGGTAGCATTGTTACTTTTGTATTTGTTCTGTTTCATTGATTTATTGATTTGCAGATCAAACAAATGAGCTTCTATTTGTGTATGATAGCAGTTGAAGCAACTTGACAAGTTAAAATAAAATAAAAAATATATACATTTTTTTAACCACTTGCTGACTGCGCTATAGCCGAATGATGTATCAGTGCCGTCCCAACAGTGCCTATCAGTGCTACCAATCTGTGCCTGCCAGTGCTACCAATCAGTGTCCGCCAGTGCTACCAATCAGTGTCCGCCAGTGCTACCAATCAGTGTCTACCAGTGCTGCCAATCAGTGTCCACCAGTGCTTCCAATCAGTGCCTCCTCATCAGTGTCATCTATCAGTGTCGCCTATCAGCGCCCATCAGTACCACCTATCAGTGCCCATCAGGGCTAAATTTTATAACAAACGATGAAAGTTTATTTTCCCAATATTTTGGTCTTTAGCAAAAAATAAATACCACCAAAAGAAAGCTCCATTTGTGTGAAAAAAATGATAAAACTTTCATATGGGTACCGTGTTGCATGACTGCACAATTGTCATTCAAAATGTGACAGCGCTGAAAGCTGAAAATTGGCCTGGGCAGTAACTGCGTAAAAGTGCCCAGTAGGCAAGTGGTTAATAAGTACAAAAAAAATTGCGCTGGACTCAAAAACCTAACACATTAAGCAGCAACAACAAGTGCGATATAACACAAACATAAAAGGAAATTGTAAAAAGTTGCGCTAAAAAATAGTGAATAATCATAAATAAATAATAAATCGTGACATTAAACAATATACCAGTGAAAAATATATGAGTGAAAATTGTTGTCACGAATACTTATTAAACCAACAATCACCACCTGAGTGAAATGTGTGCTGTGTGGTGAATGGCAGCCAGTGATTTAACCAAACAAAATCTGTATATAATGACTGAATATCAACTGACGATATTGCTATAAACCTGTAAAGAAAAAATGTTCAGCAAAAAAGATTTTTTCCTTTGCATGATAGAAAAAACATTATGGAAATAAATCCTGTGAAGTGAGGAAAGTTCAATCAAAAAAAGTGAATTTGTGAATAGTCCAATAGAACTCCAAAAGATTAGGTGCAGTCCGTGTGATGAGATAAACAACAAAGTGACTGTATGATTTCTAGAAAAATTTTGTATCCGCCACCGTTAAGATTGTTCTCTTACCAGCTCCCAGGATAATATCAGCAGGTGGCTAATACCCAGCCAAGGCCTTTTCCTCCCGGATCCTCTGTTCTGTCAGTGGAACCGTCACCATCCACTGCTGTAATAGGATCTCCAATCAATGTGGTTTTCCGATATCTCAAAGTGTGGAGGGGGGACCCGGTCATAAGAAAAAAAATAAAACACAAAAAGAGGGGATCATAGGTGGGACCCGCTGGGGTAATTTATTGAATATATGGCAGATACATAAAAAGCACTCTATGGTGCATAAAACAGAAGGCACTCCAAGGTGCATAAAAATGGGAAAGGATATAAAAATGCGGCCGGCCGGCTGCAACACTGAGCGTCCGTACTAGCTTCGGGAACGCTGACACTCATGTTTTTATTTAACCCCTAATTACCCTAATCAATCCAATTTAACTCATTCTTCCCCTTTCACTTTAAGTATTATCAAACTTTCTGTTTTTATTTATTTTGTTTATTAGTTAATTCAGTGTCACAAAAAAAGTGCAAAATGAAAAAAAAAAAACCTTTGTTTCATTTGTAAATAATTTACAATGCTTTGAAGGAGAATCATATTCAATTGTTGAATTACATGGAAGAAATATAGATTAACATTTATACGCTTTATCTACAGTAACACTATGCTGTATTAACTAACACTGTTTTGTTTTAATATCAGGGTCTGGTATGGATTTTTGGGGGGACCCCCACGCCAATTTTTTTTTTTAAATTGCCATGGAGTTCCCCTTAAAATCTATACCAGACCCAAAGGGCCTGATATGGATTTTTGGGGGGACCCCATGCTGTTTTTCTTTCTTAATTCTGTCATAGGGTTCCCTTTAACCACTTCAATACACTGTTTTATATATTTTGCACTGCACTGTATATTTATATATATTCTACACTGACTGAACTGTGTGTGTGTGTGTGTGTGTATGTATGTATATATATATATATATATATATATACACACACACACACACACACACACACACACACACACACACACACACACTGTGCAGTCAGTGTAGCATATATATACAGGGCAGTGCAGAATATGTAATACAGTGTAATTATATGTATATATACTAAACTACCTGCACGCTACTAAGTAACCTACCTAATATAGCTTAAGTTCTTTCAATCTCCACGTTATCACACTACATACGGCCGCCGTGTAAGCAGCCTTATATATTGTGGGGTGTGGACTTAGCCCCCTGAGCCATGATTGGACAAAGGCTAGCTATAGCGCTGTGATTAGCCAAAGCATGCAGGTCAGGTGCATGCTTTGGCCAATCAGCAGCCGTCAAAGCACTGCAATCTCGCAGTGCATTATGGGGCACTCCGCAGCGCTCAAATTTGCCACGAACGCCCCATAAGTTTGGTTCATCTGCGAACAAACACCCAATGTTCAATTCGAACATCAGGACCATCCCTACCTGTATCTTAAAGTGGTTGTGAAGTAACATGACCTCTTTACTTGTTTCCTCTGTTTTACCAAGCTATAAAGTACTGTGTCAGTTTTTCTTAAAATGTATAATCCCAAATACCTTCTTTCCCAGTGCTGCTCTGCGTTTATGTGACCTTCCTCTGCTCTCCTTCCCAGATCTAAGGAGAGCAGCGTAAGGGGTCGAGATTCCCCTCTGAAGTCAGCCGGCCAGCAGGGGGAGGTCCTGTGACTGCAGAGCGGCGCTGTGAAAGAAGGTATTTGGGATTATGATTTAAAAAAATTGACACACAGTACTTTATAGCTTAGTAAAACAAAGAGAATATAAGTGATGGGGTTATGTATTGCAGCGAAATAGAGGCAGGAGGAGAGGGGAGGGGCAGGGAGGAGATCGTCTCTCACTACACAGACTGGAAATGACAGGCAGGGGGGGAGGGGGAGAGGCGAGACACTCAGAACACACAGCGGGATGAGGAAGGCATGTAAGCTGACTATGGTATCATGGATCAGCAGCCATGATTACCGTAGTCAGTTCACATAGTGGAACAAAGGAACATGCAGGATCAACAAGGTATTTTAAAACATAGAAAGGGACAAATTACACTGCAACAGCACTATGCTGTTATTCATGCTTTAAAGAAGCATTTTTTTAAGGTTAGAACCACTTTAAGTAATGACAAAGTTGTTGCCAAATAAATAGACCCATAGCAGTGATATAAAAATTGCTCGGGATATAGAAGGTGTTCAGATGTGAGAACTAAAGTGGTTAACAATTTCATACGGGCAGAAATGTTTACTCTCTCCTTGTTTATAGTGCATAATTCAAGAGCCTACACATGCATAAGTACGTTGTATAAAGATACATGATAATTGAATAGTTTACTGAGAATGTGAAATTTAGAAGTTAGGTCCCCTTGAGCTTTAATGATACAAAATAGATCAATTATTATACCAAGATCTGGAGAGCCAATGCAGGGTGTCTCATCATCTTTTCCAAAATATTATTACTCTTATGTTCTAAAACTGTTCAACCAATGAAATATTTTGTAATACAAAAAAACTAAAGCTGACATCTGGTGTCTGTTTCTGAGACATTTATAAAGGGGCAATTGAAAATATTTGTTTCCTGGCTCCTATTGACTGTTAAATCAGCAAAATAGGAAGTGCATTTCTTCAATCAGTCTGCTGGCTCATAGACTTACATTGTGAAAGGTATCAGTAAAATGGATCCATCGTGTAGCATTGTCATAGGCATGTGCACGGGTGTGCCTAGGCATACCATAATCACCCCGTGAGACACTGGTTCCAGGGGGACTTGGCAGCATGGAAATCAAATGTGGGCAGGAGAGGGGGTGATTGGTGAGATGGGGCAATTTATGAGAACCGATGCAGTTTTGTGTCTCTTCCTGCAGCAGCTGAAAGCTGACTCCTTCTCCTCTCCCTTGTGACAGCTTTCAGCTGCTGCAGGATGAAGAAAGGGCACAAAGGGAGCGAATCTTATAATTGCACCTGCCACACTGATCACCACTTCTGCTGCCCACATCCAATCACCCTTCCTGTCCAGGATTCGATTTCCCTGCTGCCTGAACCCCTTGTGTGCTCCACTCCACCCCCCCTTTCCACAGCGCTACCGGTTTCCCTCCACTCCTCTCCCGCTGGCTGCTGCAGGAACACAGGGCAGTGGATCTTCAGGATGGAGAGTGAGGGAAGGGGCCAGTAAATATGACATGTGAATAAACACATTTCTTTTTTTTTTTTTATGGTTGAACTGGATGGACTTGTGTCTTTTTTTGGCCTAGCTAACTATGTAACTATGTAACAGTGAGTGATTGGTACTGATCACTCACTGTGCTCATCTATAAATGAAGCATAATAAACTGTGTTTACTATGCTTCAGTTTGTGTATGAACAGGAGACTCTGTACAGAGCCTTCTGTTTATTCACTGTTCAGTGCAGTCAGAGAAAGGGCCCGAGGAATTAATTGCTATTTTAATACATTTACATACCGTATATACTTGAGTATAAGCCGACCCGAATATAAGATGAGGCACCTAATTTTACTACAAAAAACTGGGAAAACTCATTGACTCGAGTATAAGCCTAGGGTGAGAAATGCGCAGCCACTATAAGTGGAAAAGAGGGTCAACAATGCCCATTTGCAGCCTCACTGTGCCCATTTGCATGCCTCACTGTACCAATTTGCAGCCATAGGTCCCCCGAACTTCAAACTCGGTAGTTAAGGGTTCCTAGATGCCCCCTAGCTGCAGTCTCTGAACCCAAAGGGTCCTGAAATAATATTGCTGCAGATGGACACAATTGACCGACTTTGGGGCCCCGTATCTCGGGGTTCCTAGCACCAAGTGGCCCTGAGATATGTCAGTAAAATTTCATTCTCTGTTGCAGAAAAGTGCTTGACTATAAGCTGAGGGGGGCATTTTCAAAACAAAAAAAATTGCTGAAAAACTAGGCTTATACTCGAGTATATACAGTACATAAATTACATAAATAGGGGGGCGTGGCCGGCCGCGGAGTAAGATGGACGCTTAATCCACACACTCCGCTCAGCCCTGGGACAAACCGCAACTCTCCGCCTGACACAGCAGCTTTTCTCCCCTCTCTCCTACATCAGAGGGGAGCGGGAACTCTGCCGATCACAGCGGTATGTCAAAACAGACATACCGCTGTAGGAATAACTCACGCCGCCTCACTGACTTCTTCCCTCAGAGGGACACAGGCATGCAGCGCAGCCAAAATGGCGCCGGAGCGGCGTCTCTCCCTCCTCCAGCCCAAACAGCTGTGGCACCACAAGACCCAGCTGACGTTTTGGATGACATGGACAGCACTGAGCCTGATCTCTCCTCTCCTCAGAACTCCCCCACTGACAGAGGTAAGCGGGTAGCACAATCCCCAGCACCCTCTCCCTCCAAAGCCCCACTATACAAAAAACAACATTGGGACACGTATGAGGGGGATGAAAGCTCACAGGAATCCCTAGCTGCCTTACTTGCTACTGATCAGCCTGCCTCAGAACACACCTTGAAACTGATGCTACTGTCCTTACAAAAGGACCTGCGTAATGAGCTCCGCTCATCCCTATCCTCCCTACATTC
>CM053028.1:520669098-520687889 GCA_028564925.1 Lithobates sylvaticus | reverse complement strand
CCTCCTCTTTACTTGTTTCCTCTGTTTTACCAAGCTATAAAGTACTGTGTCAGTTTTTCTTAAAATGTATAATCCCAAATACCTTCTTTCCCAGTGCTGCTCTGCGTTTATGTGACCTTCCTCTGCTCTCCTTCCCAGATCTAAGGAGAGCAGCGTAAGGGGTCGAGATTCCCCTCTGAAGTCAGCCGGCCAGCAGGGGGAGGTCCTGTGACTGCAGAGCGGCGCTGTGAAAGAAGGTATTTGGGATTATGATTTAAAAAAATTGACACACAGTACTTTATAGCTTAGTAAAACAAAGAGAATATAAGTGATGGGGTTATGTATTGCAGCGAAATAGAGGCAGGAGGAGAGGGGAGGGGCAGGGAGGAGATCGTCTCTCACTACACAGACTGGAAATGACAGGCAGGGGGGGAGGGGGAGAGGCGAGACACTCAGAACACACAGCGGGATGAGGAAGGCATGTAAGCTGACTATGGTATCATGGATCAGCAGCCATGATTACCGTAGTCAGTTCACATAGTGGAACAAAGGAACAGGCAGGATCAACAAGGTATTTTAAAACATAGAAAGGGACAAATTACACTGCAACAGCACTATGCTGTTATTCATGCTTTAAAGAAGCATTTTTTTAAGGTTAGAACCACTTTAAGTAATGACAAAGTTGTTGCCAAATAAATAGACCCATAGCAGTGATATAAAAATTGCTCGGGATATAGAAGGTGTTCAGATGTGAGAACTAAAGTGGTTAACAATTTCATACGGGCAGAAATGTTTACTCTCTCCTTGTTTATAGTGCATAATTCAAGAGCCTACACATGCATAAGTACGTTGTATAAAGATACATGATAATTGAATAGTTTACTGAGAATGTGAAATTTAGAAGTTAGGTCCCCTTGAGCTTTAATGATACAAAATAGATCAATTATTATACCAAGATCTGGAGAGCCAATGCAGGGTGTCTCATCATCTTTTCCAAAATATTATTACTCTTATGTTCTAAAACTGTTCAACCAATGAAATATTTTGTAATACAAAAAAACTAAAGCTGACATCTGGTGTCTGTTTCTGAGACATTTATAAAGGGGCAATTGAAAATATTTGTTTCCTGGCTCCTATTGACTGTTAAATCAGCAAAATAGGAAGTGCATTTCTTCAATCAGTCTGCTGGCTCATAGACTTACATTGTGAAAGGTATCAGTAAAATGGATCCATCGTGTAGCATTGTCATAGGCATGTGCACGGGTGTGCCTAGGCATACCATAATCACCCCGTGAGACACTGGTTCCAGGGGGACTTGGCAGCATGGAAATCAAATGTGGGCAGGAGAGGGGGTGATTGGTGAGATGGGGCAATTTATGAGAACCGATGCAGTTTTGTGTCTCTTCCTGCAGCAGCTGAAAGCTGACTCCTTCTCCTCTCCCTTGTGACAGCTTTCAGCTGCTGCAGGATGAAGAAAGGGCACAAAGGGAGCGAATCTTATAATTGCACCTGCCACACTGATCACCACTTCTGCTGCCCACATCCAATCACCCTTCCTGTCCAGGATTCGATTTCCCTGCTGCCTGAACCCCTTGTGTGCTCCACTCCACCCCCCCTTTCCACAGCGCTACCGGTTTCCCTCCACTCCTCTCCCGCTGGCTGCTGCAGGAACACAGGGCAGTGGATCTTCAGGATGGAGAGTGAGGGAAGGGGCCAGTAAATATGACATGTGAATAAACACATTTCTTTTTTTTATGGTTGAACTGGATGGACTTGTGTCTTTTTTTCGGCCTAGCTAACTATGTAACTATGTAACAGTGAGTGATTGGTACTGATCACTCACTGTGCTCATCTATAAATGAAGCATAATAAACTGTGTTTACTATGCTTCAGTTTGTGTATGAACAGGAGACTCTGTACAGAGCCTTCTGTTTATTCACTGTTCAGTGCAGTCAGAGAAAGGGCCCGAGGAATTAATTGCTGTTTTAATACATTTACATACCGTATATACTTGAGTATATTTGGGGGCGTGGCCGGCCGCGGAGTAAGATGGACGCTTAATCCACACACTCCGCTCAGCCCTGGGACAAACCGCAACCCTCCGCCTGACACAGCAGCCTTTCTCCCCTCTCTCCTACATCAGAGGGGAGCGGGAACTCTGCCGATCACAGCGGTATGTCAAAACTGACATACCGCTGTATGAACAACTCACGCCGCCTCACGGACTTCTTCCCTCAGAGGGACACAGGCATGCAGCGCAGCCAAAATGGCGCCGGAGCGGCGTCTCTCCCTCCTCCAGCCCAAACAGCTGTGGCACCACAAGACCCAGCTGACGTTTTGGATGACATGGACAGCACTGAGCCCGACCTCTCCTCTCCTCAGAACTCCCCCACTGACAGAGGTAAGCGGGCAGCACAATCCCCAGCACCCTCTCCCTCCAAAGCCCCGCTATACAAAAAACAACATTGGGATACACATGAGGGGAATGAAATCTCACAGGAATCCCTAGCTGCTTTACCTGCTACTGATCAGCCTGCCTCAGAACACACCTTGAAATTGATGCTACTGTCCTTACAAAAGGACCTGCGTAATGAGCTCCGCTCATCCCTATCCTCCCTCCATTCCAGAATGGACCACATTGAGGAGCGTACGGACGTACTTGAGCGGCAAGTCACAGACCATGCTTCTGCCCACCATGAAGCTTCTGAGGCGTTTCACCAACAAGCCCAAGAAATCCAATACCTGCAAGCCAAAGTCACTGATCTCGAGGACCGTTCCAGGAGGAACAATATAAAACTCAGAGGTATCCCTGAAACTATCAAACCTCCAGACCTCATCTATTATGTCCAGCAATTGTTCCTCAAACTTATTCCTCAACCATCACAAGCCGATCTGGCTATTGATCGCGCTCACAGGATCGCAAAACCAAATTATCTACCCGAAAAAGTTCCGCGAGACGTGCTAGCACGTGTTCATTTCTTTCAAACTAAAGAAAAAGTCATGATTGCTGCCCGCACTAATGCTCCCCTGCCCGATCCTTACTCTTCAATCACGCTCTACACAGATATCTCGGCTGCCACAGCGCAAAAGCGTAAAGAATTTGCTCCAGTCACTACTGTCCTTCGTGACCGCAACATCACTTACAAGTGGGGTTTCCCCACGAAATTGATGGTGACATTCCAAAATCAATCCACTACCATTTTCACCCCTAAAGAGGGCATCAAAAGACTACTAAATTGGGGCCTCATCTCCTCACCCCCACCAGTGATGGACCCCCGCAGACCACAATCCTCCAAGCAAGGTCGCGACAACACCAATCGCGCCTCGTCCCGCGATCAACTTCTACGCTGACACCCTAATCTCCTTCATGGCCAACAATGTTCCTAAACGAACGCTTTGGACATCACTTCTGTCCGTTACAACTGAATGTCCCAGATGAGTATTACATGCCCACTTTGAATTTTAATTTTCTTCTTTCTTTTTTCTGTTTTTCGTGTATACTCCCCCCTGGATAACATAGAGTGCTACGCACCCTATTACACGTTCTATACTGTAATACGAATTCTACAACTTATTTTTATTGCTATTTACGTTGTGTTTATTGTACCTATTGTTCAATTTAGTCATCAATAAGTACTGTTATATATTGTAAACGGCTTAGTGTGCGAATCACAGGTGTTCTCCTCCCTCCCCCTTTTCGTCATCTCAACACCCAGTTTTACACATACTTACTATGTCTCTTAACATTGCCTCCCTGAATGTCAAAGGCCTCAACTCTCCCTTTAAACGCCATTTACTATGGAAAGAAGCACTGAGACTTAACGCAGATCTCATGTGCGTGCAAGAAACCCACCTCTCATCTCTTAAACCACCATCTTGTTCCCACAAACAATTTCCCTACTGCTTCTTTGCCAACTCCCCTAAGAAGAAAGCTGGAGTTCTCATAGCTATTCGCTCTACAGTAGCGTTTCAGCTAATACACTCAGAAATAGACGTATATGGCAGATATATTATACTGCATGCCTCTATTAACAATCACACGCTGACGATTGTCAATCTCTATGCCCCTCATAGTGGCCAGCGCCAGTTCTATAAAAACATCATTAGAAAACTAGCACCTTTCCGACAGCACCCCCTAATCATCTGTGGGGACTTTAATCAAATTATAGACCCAATCCTTGACTCCTCCAACCCACTGAGGAGACAATCCACCGCTCTCTCATCTCTACTTCATTCCGAAGATCTATATGACCCATGGAGATGCCTACACGACAATGAGAAGGATTATACCTTTTATTCGCACACGCAGAAATCCTATTCCAGGATAGATATGTTTCTGGTAGACAAATATACCCTCCAAACAGTGCAAAATGCAACAATTGACACCATCACGTGGTCTGACCATGCCCCTATTCTGCTCAAGCTTTTTCCTCCTAACCCTAATCAATTTAAAAAAATATGGAGGCTTAACACATCCCTTATCTCTCGCCCTCATCTCCAGAAACATGTCGCATCCGAAATTGAAAACTACTTCCTGCTAAATAACAATTCTGTATCGAACCCTACTGTATGCTGGAATGCGCATAAAGCGTGTCTCAGAGGTTTACTTATTAAACTAGGGGCCCATGAGAAAAAGGAACGCAATGCTACCACCACAAAAATACTAGAACAGCTACGCTCTCTTGAAAGCGCTCACAAAGCCCAACCCTCACCACTCCTACATGCCGAGCTACAGAATATCAGACAAAAACTAAGCGAACATTTACACTCAAACTTTGACCTATCTTTGAAAAGGTTACGGCTAAATTTTTATGCACACCATAACAAACCGGGAGCCTGCCTTGCTAGACAGCTCAAATGCCGCCTAATGCACACCAAAATCTCATACCTCACATCCACTACCAACACTCGCCTCACTAATCCCAAAGACATAGCCGATCGATTCAGTCAATTCTATGCCAAATTATACAACTTAGCCATCACCGGTGAAGCCCCCTCTCCCACATCAACTGATATTGCGGGATTCCTAGACCATTTACATCTACCATCTCTATCTCCCAACCAATTACATTCCATTTCTCAACCCTTCACGGTCTTGGAATTGGAAAATGCTATAACCTCCCTTCCTTTACATAAAGCCCCTGGACCCGATGGCTTTAGCAATGAGTACTACAAACAATTCTCTACCTTGTTAGCCCCATATCTCTGCAACTCATTCAATCACATTCTCTCCACAGGCTCCATTCCTTCGGAAGCACTTGAAGCAACCATCACCACGATTCCCAAACCAGGCAAACCAGCTGACGATCCGGCTAGCTATAGACCAATTTCTTTATTAAACACTGACACGAAGCTATACGCTAAGCTCCTAGCTTCACGTATTTCCGATATCATCCCCCACTTGGTCCACCCGGACCAAGTGGGTTTTGTTAACGGGAAGACAGGCATCTGATGGCACCCGCAGATATATTGATTTGTTGCACTTTGGGTCGAACACCATCGAACGCCTTCTCTGTTCATCTCTCTAGATGCAGAGAAGGCGTTCGATAGGGTAGACTGGAATTACCTGAAAGCAGTCCTAATAAAATTTGGCTTCTCTGGCCCTATACTGAATGCCATATTAGCTTTATATTCCTCTCCCAGCGCTAAAGTCATAAATTCAGTTTATTTTAACTCAGTTACTTACATCACTGCCCAGCGCTAAAGTCATGAATTCGGGAATTGCCTCAGATCCCTTCCACATATCCAATGGTACTCGTCAAGGCTGCCCTCTATCCCCATTAATTTTTACTCTTATCATGGAACCTCTAGCACATTCCATTCGTTCAAACCCCGCAATTTCCGGCATTGAGATTGGACAGTGCAATCATACAATCGGCCTTTATGCAGACGATGTGATCGTTTCTATTACCAACCCCATACTGTCTCTCCCACACCTTCATCAAACCCTGGACCTTTTCAGCAAAGCATCTTTATACAAAATCAACTACTCTAAATCTTGTATGATTGGAGTTAATATCGATCCTACCACCAAGCGTAGCATTGCTCAACTCACCTCTTTCTCATGGGCCCCTGACTCCACTGTCTCTTATCTAGGTATCCGCCTGACTACTCCTATTTCCCGCCTACTTTTCCTTAACTTTTCATACCTGGTTACCAATCTACAAAAAACTATACAAAATTTAAGCAACGTGCAAGCATCATGGGCCGGACGTATCGCACTTACCAAAATGTATCTCCTTCCTCATGTACTATACCTATTTCGAACTTTACCTATCCCCTTCCTACAGTCCCAGCTCAACAAACTTCAAGCTATCCTGACCTCCTTCATATGGAATGGGAAACACCCCAGAATTAAAAGATCTACCCTTTGTTCACCGACATCTACTGGCGGAATGGGAGCTCCTAACATCTCAGCATACTTCAAAGCAACCATTCTGGCTCAAACCAAATATTGGTGGAAAGCAGACACTCAATTCCCATGGTTACAAATTGAAACAACAGTCATGGAAACTCATCTTGGACTGAACCTTAGTGCGCTGCTCTTGCAACATCATACAAAGCTCAGCTATCTCTCTACGGTCAATGCAACTCTTAAAACATGGCGGGCAACTCTGCAACAGCTAAGGGGCATTCCTCATCGGATACTTCAGGTCATACCTCTCAGAACTCTACAAACGATCCTACCTGATATCCCAATCTCAAACTGGATAAATAAAGGAATTACTGTCATTGGAGATCTATACCATAACTCCCTGCTCTCATCCTTTCAGCAACTACAAAAGACCTACTGCATTCCTTCCAGAGACTTTTTTGTATACCTCAGAATTCGCTCTGCACTCTCACGGGTAATCTGGTCACAAAATCCTTTCTTTTGGCTCTTACTGCAATTCTACAATGTAGAGAATACCCGTCTAAAGGGCATCTCATATATTTACAAGCTACTCACCAACCCAGATCAGGATATCAAATCTGCTGCTATGCTGAAATGGGAAGATCATCTCAAATGTACTTACACTCACCAAACAATGGTTTAGCGCCCTCAGAAGGCCGCTGAAATTCTCCCGTTGTATCACACACTGGGAATCGGTACAAAAAATCCTACATAACTGGTACCTCACACCATCTAAATTGGCAAAAATATACCAAAACACATCCGACTCCTGCTGGAGGACTTGTGGCCACTCTGGCACATCAATACATATTTGGTGGTCTTGTCCCAAATTGACAACCTTTTGGGCTGCCCTTACGAAACTCCTTTCCTCCATCCTATCAACTCCTTCACATTTGATCCTTTTTGGATTAGGCTTCGACTCCTGGCCCCCGGCTACTCACCTCATTCTAACTCACGTCCTTATTGCTACCAGGTTGACAATTGCCAGGAAATGGAAATCTCCCGAGCCCCCCACGATCACAGAGGTGGTTCAATTGCTTAACACCCATTGTCTCATGGAATTCATGTATGCCAGGGCCCACTTGCTAGTCCCCGCATTCCTGAGCAGATGGCATCCCTGGTTAGTACACCCTAAATGTAAACCCCTACCTCAAACTCCTAAGCTTGTAACACAACCCTAACATATTAATACCCGAAGGGAATACCTGCTCTATCTCTACTGTCACTGGTATATGGCCCTAGATGTTATGGGCCACATATCTTGGTTATATTGTTATTATTTTTTTTGTTTCAGCCACAAGAGAACGACTGTTGCATTACAGCTGTCTATACCTGGCCGCATTGTTGTAAGCTTGTAGTACTACCCATATGATGTATTTCATATTCCTTCTGTATTACTGATTTTTCTTTGCCAACTCTTTTCAAATGTATTGTGACATGGAGGTTGGATATGTTGTCTCTCCCTCGAGACACAGTGTGTTCCCAGATGGGGTGTCTGGGGGAAGATCATACCCTTCACCTCCTATTACAATACAACACTGCCAATGGTTTACTTAGTCTGTTCTTTTATATTCTGTCATCTACAACCACATGGCTTTGTACATTTATATTGTATTAACATACAACAATACAAATACTGTTTTCCTTTGTTCTGTATTATATGATAAAACCCAATAAAACTTTGGACAAAAAAAAAAAATACTAGCTCATTATGCATCACTTACCTTAGATCGGGGCCCCCGACACCGTGTTCTTCTCCCCCACCGGCCGCATCCATATCTAAACAGATACCCTTCCGGGTATCGCCGCTCCGGCCAATCACAGCGCCGCTGCGGCGCTGTGATTGGCCAGAGCGCCGAGGACGTCGCTCCGCGCATGCACGCGGGACACTTCAACTGCGGTGAGCCGCAGTTGAAGATGGGGATTAACCCTGTAAATGCACCGTTGTCTACGGCGCGCATGCGCCGTAGACAACGTTGTAAAACGTTCTTTTCAAATATCTCCTAAACCGTGCAGGTTTAGGAGATATTTCTTGTACCTACAGGTAAGCCTTCATCTAGGCTTACCTGTAGGTGCAAGTTGAATTTTAGGGTATACAACCACTTTAATGCGTGTTAAGATCCAGTTGCTATTGGATACCAACCGCTAGGAAGGGAACCAGCCATCGACCCCCTCACTACAGAGGACCTGTCACATTACCAGGTACCACACCTAATGACTGGTTGCTTGTAGCTTCTTTCTCCACTTGGTAACCCATAGCAACTTCACTCCTTTTCTTATCTTGCCAAATTAACTTTTTGCAGGGCTGTTACTTCATACAAAAAGACAAAATTTAAGTGCCGCTCAGGTAGAGAGGTAAAGTCCAACTAGACTGCTGTGAGTGCAGGCAGGGACAGGGAGCTTGTTCTAGCTCCAAGCTGCAGCAATGTCAAAGGAAAAGATCCATATGCCACACATCATGAAGCAGACCCATGGTCATAAAGGGAGGTGAATGGCAGCCTCAGCCCAGAATCCAGCCAGGCCACGCCCCGACACATTTTGCCCCGCCCCTTGGAGCTGAATCATGGGGCTGTTACTACATACCCCATACTGCATTGCAGACCCAGGTTCTTTTGGAATACACCAGAACCAACATGCAACCCTTTGAATAACTTTAGACTGGGCTTATAATGATTAATATAACCTTACTGAACATGATGCAGCATAAATTTCAATATGAACAGTGTCCAGTCCTTAATCCTAAGTAGGATAACGTAGTGACTCAGGCATACCTCGGCCATTGTCCATGGCTTGGATGTCCTCCGCAGTTCCCTTAGCATCAAATTATTCACAAGTACCGCACTCCTGTTCCCATTCCAGCGGCAGCCTCAGACTTCAGCTGATCACATTTTTATAGCACAGGTAGGCCGGCTAGGACCAAAAGCTCAGGGACTGAGCAAAAACACTTAAAAAACACAAAAAATCCCAGCGCTAAAGATACAGTCTCATATTAATCAGATATCTGGACAAAATCTGGAATGGACTAGATTCAGAGCCCAGGCAGCTGTTTGACTTTCAGAGTAAAGTTCAAGCAAAATATAAACAAAAAAACAGCGCTCAATGGGGTCATGAAAAAATGACATTTATTCTGGATGTATAAAAAGAACAGGAGACAGTTCAATCAGATGCTGTTCAATTAATCAAAGGAATATGGTAAAGCAACAATTGTTAAAATAAAGCACCATACCGCCTCAGGTCCTGAAGACTAGGGATGTGACAGGATGTTAATAATGTTTCACTTCCAGCTTGTGTATGTGCCAACTCCAGGCTCCATAGGCAATGGAACAGATGTTGTTTGTTGGGAGGAAGGAGGGGGGTCACTTTCCTCAACAAACTCCACAAATGCCGCCCGACAGGGGGGAGGGAGTGAGATGTGTAACTGTGTTGAGTTATGCCTGGTCCACCGTCGAACCCCAGCGGCGTACAACTGTGGGGGAAATAGGAAGCTCAATTCACCAGGACCTGGAAGGGAGAGGACGCATCAGCTGGTCCAGAACACAGGAGGACGGCGCGCAGGCTTGTCTGGTTGTTATGGCGACCGTGGCTTACATGTTTCGCGCGCATGCGCTTTGTCATACTTTGGTGGTATGCAAGGAAAATAAAAAAAAACAGCATCTTTGCTTCTACATGATTGGATGATAAAATCACCAGTGCTTCCCCTCAGATTTACAGCGAGTACACTTGTATTGCAGAATGGATTTGCCTTTAATAAACCCAAAATACCTAATAATTTGGGGTGTACACAACAAAGTGCTAGAGTGCAATTTGCCCAATGGGGACACTAGTTAGATTGACCTGTGTGCCCCCAAGGAAAGACATTGATAGGGTTTTACCCTCACTTCCTGTTTGGCTATGTGACAGAAAGTGAAGAAAATTTTCAGAAAAGGGACACAAAGCCCCACCTAAAAAAGACAAGCAGGGGTTCTAACACTCACTTGGTTTCCCTCAAATGGCCACAATTAAAATAGGATTGTCTTGAGCTAGATTTTAGCTCAGTGCTCTAAATCAGTGCTTCTCAACCCTGTCCTCAAGTACCCCCAACAGGCCATGTTTGCAGGTTTACCTTCATCTTACACAGGTGCTTTAAATTAGAGTCAATGGCCTGGTACTTTGGACAGCTATTTTAGCTAAGATAAATTCCCAAAACATGTCCTGTCGGGGGTACTTGAGGACTAAGGCTGAAAACCACTGCGCTAAAATGGAAAATGTAATACTTACCTCTCTGTAATTTTCCTTTCCTGGTGCCTATCCATGGCAGCAGCAGTAGCTTTTAGACAAATCACACTTTTTGTTTTGCCATGCCAATCAGCCTAGTTCATTTTCATGCAACAGATTTACCAGCTGCAGCAGAACAAAACATAAAAAATTGCTAAGGGTTTTATTGGTCAACAAAACAGGACTCGGAAAAGAGCAAGGAAAGCAAAAAACACATGTATGTTAATTTGAGACACTAACAGAATATGGTTTTGAGGTCTGACCATTTTGCAGAGGAAATTAATAGGAGTTAAAAGGACTGCACCAACAAACGAACATCTAATAAGGATTTAAACATTAGTCACAACATCTTGAGGAAAATAATGCAGCACAGACAATTAAATCAAAGAGAAACAACCTACAAATGACACACATTGACAAACATCAAAAATATTTCAGGGGAAAATACCCCCCACCCAAAAAAATACAATAAAACAAAGTAAAAAAAAACTTGCTCTAAAACACATCTGTTTTGCAAAGACATAAAAAAAAAAAAAAATACAAAGAGAAAATACATGTGTTACAAACTCTATAAGGACACCCAAATGTACTCTCTTGCCTGCCCCACACACAATCTCGCCTCTTTTCAGGGCAAAGTAAAGAATGCTATCTGCAAGCCTTAATACAACTAATGTGCTGATGAGGCAATTGAAAACACATGCACAGTCCAAGAAACACAAAAAATGCAAGTTTACCCAATGTAAAGACAGAACTTCAAAGTGGGTACACCTGTTAAGGATGTCCTTAAATTACTAACCCAAAAAACACACTCTGAGCATGCCCAGAAACATCTTCACACACAAAAAGCTGAAAAAAAAATCAAAGTCCCTGAGCATGCCCAGACCAACCCAAATGCAGCTAGAACAAAATAAGCCACCCCCTGTCCAAAATGAAGCACATCATCCAGCATGCTACAAAATCACAGATTGGACAAATACCCCCCGGTCCAGGGGGGGGGGGGGGCTAACAAAGAGCCTAACATGGGCAAAAGTTATATAACAAATACCATTGCAGTCTATGGGATCTGATTTGTTATGTTAATTTTGCTAGTCCCCACTTGGCTGGCTTATCTTCTAGTTATTGGACTTAAAATGGGTATGGGGGCCCAGATCCCACCCTAAGGGACATATATCAATGTCACCAATTTGGACAACCCCAAAAACGAAACACGGAAAAGTGCCTTTAAAAATGCTAGTACATAGGAAGTACCTAACAACAATACTAGAGAAATTTGGTTTCACAGGCCACCTACTTTCTGCAATACTAGCCCTATACACTTCCCCATCAGCCAGTTTATACTTCGGGTATGCTATCTAAACCTATTAAGAACACAAATGGCACTCGCCATGGGTGTCCATTATCTCCCTTTATTTTTAACCTGTTAATGGAACCCTTAGCTACTAGCATAAGTCAAAATCCCAACATACGAGGATTCATGATCAATGTTCGCAAGCATGTCATAAGTCTTTTTGCAGATGACGTCATTCTTATGCTCACTAATCCAGTGTCTTCCCTGGAACACGTGTCTCAATTATTGCATAAATATGATACGATATCTTACTACAAGGTAAACAAAACCAAATCATATATATTAGACCTAGGTGTAGCTATAAGTGATAGAACAACCCTGCAAGGCAGATATCCATATGTGTGGAACTCCCAAGAGATTACATATTTGGGGATCAAACTCACCTCACAACACAAACAACTATTCCAAGCCAATTACCTTCCATTAGAATGTATATTACAAACAGGACTACAGTCCTTAAGCAAACATACATTGTCATGGTCGGGTAGGCTAGCTGCCTTTAAAGTGCAAATCTTACCACAACTACTTTATATTTACCGAACGGTACCCATTCCGGTCCCCCGAAAATTCTTTCAAAACCTAAAAAAACATACTTTCCAGATATCTTTGGGAAGGTAAGTATCAGGCTGGTACGTACCTGACTGGTGAGTCCACTTGGGCAGAGGGGAGGTCTCCCGTACGGATCCCACTATCGGCCCCTGGAGATGGGTACAGGAGGCACGAGAGTGAGGAAGGGTAAGAGAGCCTGGTGCAGGGTGTCCGGATGTGGTGAGGAGAGTCCACTGGAGACCGGGTGGAGTGCAGGTATGCGGCATACACAGGTGGAGATTCCACAGGTGGGTGATGTGAGTAAGGGTATGCAGGATATCCAGAAGATGTGGTAAGTCCAGGTATGAGCCCCACTGGGGACAAGATGGGGTGCAGGTATGCGGGATACACAGATGGAGGGAGGCGTGGAATAGGAAGCAGGCACAAGTCTCTCAATAGGAATCAAGATAATGTAGATACCTTCAAGGTCTGGCGGTGTTCCAATGGCGAGGCACAAGAGGGACAAGCATAAGAATGGTCAATCAGGCAGAGGTCGTCAGGCAGGCGGAGATCAAGGAATTCCAAAGGGCAAGCCGGGTCACAGGATCAAACAAGGTTTTAGCAGGTAACAAATGCAGGAACAAGGTCTCTGGAGAGCTGAAGATCAGGCAGCACTGGCCAACAGGTGCTGCCTGATTAAGTAGGCTGACTGGCGCCAACAGCACACACAGGTGTGTTCCAATTACTGCGCGCGCGCGCCCGGACGCGTGCACGTGCGCGCGCACGCAAGCCCGCACCCGCAGGAACGCGCACAGGAGTGCGTGCACTAGCGCGCGCCGGCGCGCGCCGGCGCGCACCACCCGGCTGTCTGGAATAGCGGTTTTTATGACAGTAAGAAAGCCAGAAGTGCCCTCTCCAAACTTCGTAAAACAAAAACAGCAGGCGGAGTAGGTCTACCGGTCTTAGCTGACTACCATCTAGCTGCAATATTAGCGCAACTTAGAGCATGGTTTCCTAACCAACATACCCCACTATGGGAAAGTATTGAAACAAACCATGATACCAGGAGGTAGTCTTCACAATTATGTTTTAGCTTACCTACATATTAAATCAAAACCAACTGATCTCCCTTTAACAATTCTAGCAACCCTAAGCTCCTGGAAGATCTTGCTGACTACCAAATCTCAATCATCCCCCACTATCCCGCTATCAATACCTATCTCTACTCTGGCTTTGATAACTCCAGATCTGTGCTTTACCAAATGGAACAAGGGGACTGAAATGGGTCTCGGATCTGTACTCAGGTACCAGCGTGAAATCATTTGCTGACTTACAAACAGAATATGGCCTACCCACTTCAGAACAATTTACTCACTTTTGCATTACATCGTACCTAAAGCGCACTGCCACCATTAAATACATCCATATCTACCTCATTACCAAGACACCTCACAAAGGAGGCATCTCACTATTTTATAACTTTCTCCATTATAAAAACATAATTGCCAAAACAAACTCCATGCTAACATGGGAAAGAGATCTTAATGACTCTTTTACTGAAGAGCAATGGCACAAAGCCCTGCAAGATATCCATTCAGCTACTAAATGTACCAGCTTGTTTGAACTCTCTCATAAGATCACACAGAGATGGCACTTAACACCATACCGGATAGCTAAATTTGATCCCTCCACATCTGCCGCGTGTTAGAGAAATTGTGGCCAACCAGGCACCATCTTTCATATCTTCTGGAGATGCAAAAGTCTAACCAAATACTCGTCCCTTATCTTTACAATTCTATGTCAGGTAACAGATATACATATCCAATTGTCCCCCTCATTAGCTATCTTAAACATTGGCATAGAAGATATTCCACCACGACATAGACAATTTACCACTCACTTATTCCTAGCGACCAAATTAGTAATACTGAGAAAGTGGGGATCATTGGAGCCTCCTGAGGTAGAAGAGGCTTTACGTATACTATCCTTACACTTCACTTATGAAAAAATGCTAGCATCAATTAGGGGATCACAAGACAAATTTCTTCCACGTTGGCAACGGTGGATAAATTGGCACAACACACACCACTAGAAAGCAACCCTTAATCAGAAAACGATCTGATAAATTACCTAATCATTAACGGTACTTTTAAGGTTCACACCCTACTATTTTTTCCTCCTCTGGTCTCTGAGTTGATCCTGAATAGTTTATATGTTTAATTACTTATTTCTAGTTATGAGTTACATAATCTTGATGAACGATTGCTAACAGATACAGCCAAGTTAATGTTAATACTACAACATAGACTGACGGGAGCTGTCCTCTCTCGGGTCACAATAAGCTCCCAAAGGGGTGACTGGTGGAGGAAGACAGCATCTCCCGTCTCGACCATTATCCTCATAACTCACACAACTGTAAAGTGAATGTGATGTTAACATATGATTCTGTTGGCTATTACTGTTTAAACTTCGGTTTACGAAACCAACTGATGTATAACAATATGATTTATTATTCCATAAACTGACAAAATTTGAATAAAAACTATTATAAAAAAAAAAAGCAAAATTGCTTGAAAGCTAGTAACTTGGGGGGGCCTTACTCTGCCTGTAAAGTGGTGCATTTGTAGCATGTATCCATAAGGCTTCAAAGATGTACGGATTTATAGAAAACTTACAAATTACTACATTGCAGCTGCAAGATTTTAACCCAAAACAAAAAATAGCCTGCCCCCCCCCCCCCCATAAATACAAGGCCATTTGGGTATGTTAAAGCTGACGGCCACCCTAAAAAAAAAAAATACATAAAAATGTCCCTAAAATTTTTCTTTAACTCACCATAAATGGCTGTTGCTAGGCATATCGTCTTAATTTGCCACTTCCTACAGCACAGTGATCTTCAGTCTTCTCCTTCTCATGTTGTCTTCTGGGGAAGGTGGCACACTGTGTTCTGGAAACTGTGAACACAGCTGGCCATTCACAAAGCACTGCGTGGCTCGCACATGCGCAGTAGAAAACGGGCAGTGAAGCCGCAAGGCTCCACTGCCTGTTTCCCTTAGTTGGAATGGCAGCGCCGGGATCCGAGAGCCGAGGGACGGGTCGGCCTCAGGCAGCCAACATCGCGGGCGCCCTGGACAGGTAAGTGTGACTTTTAAAAAAATATTTTTTTCAGCTGGCCCACCACTTTAAGGCTTAAAATCAGAACCCCCACGTGAAAAATCCCACCCCAAAATTAAAAAAAATATTGTGCCCCTCCCAAACACGAATAAACCCCTAGCCAAACACACAGCAAGCCAGCCCATGAAAGGGGCGTGGATGCTTGGGGGCAGGATAAAAAAAAATGGCAAGTTTTGAGGTGCACCCGTTCAACCCACGCAATTGAATCTGCGTTGCTTGACATTTACTAAGATTTTGGCCACACAGTGAACAAACACATTTGAATGAGCGCAAGAGCCGGTGCACATGCACACTACTTACATTTATCTCACGCAGTTCTAAACGTACTTGCAAGCACAGCAGGCTTTCTATGAAAAAGTTACTGTGTCATTCTATTTTGGGCATATTTGTTACTTGGGCAGTTGTTACTAAACTTCCTCACATCACCCCATAATATTGTCACCTCTATCTTCTGTTAATATTGAATTGAAGATGCCATGCGCCCTGTACATAGTGGTGCACAGATTGCCTTCTCCCATGCGCCAAGATCGCTATAGTAAATCAAGGCCTCTTGAGCCCCCTCCCTAGGGAAAGAGAGCCTTGACTGATGGGGGCATGGCTAGGTGCTGGACAAGGGGAACGATTGGTTGAAACATGGGGGATGGGCCTAAGCTCATCTTGGCCTAAGCCCAATTCTGGGTCTTTCGGAACAGTCGGTTGGAAGAGCTGCCCATCCTCCCACCACCTTTTTTCTCTGTTATGGTATGTCATAGCTTGCTGTGGTTTTCTTGACCTTGCCAGCAGTTAAAGTTGCTGTAATGGGCTATGCCCTTGATGGAAAATTGGTAGGCTGTCTGTTCAGCACTTATGGTAAGGTCAGGCCCCACTTCCCTCTTTTGGTTGAGTGCTCACAATACAACTGTGACTGGCACTGGTTAAATATATTCACATGTTATGTGTTGGAATTTAATAAAGCTGTGGCCTTGCCCTTTCCAACCTAATGGTTGTAAGTGTCTTAATGGGTTAAAGGGCAAGGGTGGTGGGGATTTGATCCCATTGCGTTATGTTAATTGGGACCTAGGCCCATTGTGCCTCAGCAGTCATGGGGGATTTGCGCTCTGTTCCCAGCGTACCATTTCGTAAACATTTTGGAAACTAGCTCCATTGTCTTTTATGGCACTGGCTTTTGTGTACAGGGGCACAGTCATGCTGGAACAGAAAAGGGCCTTCTCAAAACTGTTGACACAAGGGTAAAAGTGTGAAAGATACATCTGGTCATAAGCTAAGTGTGATAGTCAAAAATCGTTTGGCTATATAGCTTATATGTTCTGTGAAATTAGCAATTTTCTGTCATCAAAACCACATAACAAAAACAATATCCTATCCCATAGCAAAATCAAATACCCATGCTACATGTCTTGAATACAGCAATATGTAAAGACAACAAAGAAAAAAAAAAAGAGATGACATAGATTGTACTGCGCAGTTTATTATAGTACTACTTAACCACTTCAGCCTCGGACCAATTGTCAGCCAAAGGACCAGGCCCCTTTTTGCGATTCGGCACTGCGTCGCTTTAACTGACAATTGCACGACGTGGCTCCCAAACAAAATTGGCGTCCTTTTTTTCCCACAAATAGAGCTTTCTTTTGGTGGTATTTGATCGCCCCTGCGGTTTTTTTTTTTTGCGCTATAAACAAAAATAGAGCAACAATTTTGAAAAAAATGCAATATTTTTTACTTTTTGCTATAATAAATATCCCAAAAAATATATAAAAAAAACATTTTTTTTCCTCAGTTTAGGCCGATACGTATTCTTCTACATATTTTTGGTAAAAAAAAATCGCAATTAGCGATTATTGATTAGTTTGCGCAAAAGTTATAGCTTTTACAAAATAGGGGATAGTATTATAGCATTTTTATTAATATTTTTTTTTTTATTAGTAATGGCGGCGATCAGCGAATTTTATTGTGACTGCGACATTATGGCGGACACATCGGACATTTTTGGCACATTTTTGGGACATTTGTCATTTATACAGCAATCACTGCTATTTAAATAGCACTGATTCCTATGTAAATGACAGTTGTAGTGAAGGGGTTAACCACTAGGGGGCGGGGAGGAGTCAGTGTGACGTGTTGTGTTTTTTTTACAGTAGGGGGGTGTGGCTGTACGTCTGACGTCATTGATCGGCGTTCCCGATGACAGGGAACCGCCGATCACTGACAGTCAGTGTAGGAAGTGCGGGGAGAGGTTTGTTTACACAAACCTCTCCCCGTTCTTCAGCTCCGTAACCCGATCGCGGGATACCAGCGGCGATCGGGACCGCTGGTCCCGCGGCCGTGGTCACGGAGCTCCCGACCGGGTCGCGCGCGCGCCGCTGACGGCGCGCGCGCGCCCCCTGGGCAGGCAAATTAAAGGGGACGTACAGGTACGTGCTTTTGCCTGCCCGTGCCATTCTGTTGACGTATATCTACATGAGGCGGTCGGGAAGCGGTTAAAGAGCATGCAGCCGGTAAAACCGAATAGTCAGCAGAAATGTTTACTGTCTGTGTGTTATAGAGAAGATAAAGGTGGCACAAAGGTGAGACACACCCTGGAGCAAATATTGCATATTTATAGTATAGACTCTGGTCAACCATTGCTTTTTGCAATAGTTGTGCGTGGCCAAAAAAAAAAAAAGGAGGAAACAGTTTATACAGTCGATAGCATTGAAAACTGAACACTTAAAACTGAACACCAAACAAACAGGTAAACATACAGATGAATTAAATATATGGGAGCTGTTATACTTGCTAAAGGACTAGAATTGCTGTCTACGGGACTGGTATTTCAGTCCCGAGATTTACACAGCACAGCCCTGTCTAATGCCGCGTACACACGGTCGGAATTCTCATCGGAAAAAGCTCTGATGGTTTTCCCGTCGGAATTCCGACGGAATTTCGCTCAAACTGTCAGAATTCCGACGGTCAATAACACCATGGCATTAAAAACACTTTTGACTGCACTATAAAAGGGAAGTTTAATGCTTCTGAGCATGCGTCAAATTGTTTCCGAACATGCGTCGGAATTTTGCATGTCGGAATTGCATACACACGATCGGAAAATCCGATAGAAAGGTTTTCCGTCGGAAA